>PVIJ01000601.1:227948-268991 GCA_004024925.1 Scalopus aquaticus | reverse complement strand
GGGCCTCCCTGGTGGCGCAGCGGTTAAGCGCTGGGCTGTGGAGCTGTCAGCAGCGGCGACGCGAGTTCGACACCCAGCCAGGGAGAATCCCACATGGTGCGGCAGACCTCTCCTGCCTCGCCCACTGCTCCCCTCAGCAGTGTATTTCTGATCTGCCTGTTCTGCTCCCCGCTCTGTCTCTGGTGAACCCTCTCGCCGCCCCACGCCTCTGGCCTGTACCCCAGCTTGTATGTATAAATAAATAAAAAAATCTTTAAAAAAAAAAAAAATATTACACTCTGTAATTAGTTTTTGTGTGATATTTAGTCAAACAATCCCCAAGATGCAGCCTCAGTTTGTCAGGACACGTATCACAATGCTAAGCTGAGATTAACTAATCTAAGCTAAGAATTGGCTAAGGATGCAGGCCGAGCCTGGTCCATGAAAGGAATTGCGGTAAGAATATCTTACCACACATCGGAAGTAAACATTCTGACTTCCAAACCGCTCAGGCGCCCTAGTGGCACCGCTCTAGTGGACGCATTAAACCGCCGGGCGCCGGAGCAGCACCGCTCAAGTGCAAAGGGTTAAAACTGTTAAGGTTGGGGGAGGTATTGATAGTTATAGAAAGAAGATTAAGAACTAGTTTCTTCCCTGTACAGAACATTTATAGTGGGTCTCTAACAGGCAGGGCGTTCGTTCTTCAAATTTAACATGAAAAGAGTAATCTAAGATTTAAAGAACCTTTCAAATTAACCAACCAACTTTCTGATGGGAGGGGACTTTTACTACAAAAGGTAATTAAATTAAACAATTATTACAGAGTTCCTCAGCAGAAGGGCATAGTGATGCAGTCCTCGACCTTTCCTGGAATAAGTTGATCAGGTAATAAAGATTTCAGTCACTGCTATGTAACCACTGGTTTTACTCTATGCCTGTGCCTCTCTCGTGGTCGTACCTTACGGGTCTTTGTTTCCCTTTCTTTTCTTTCCAGCATTTGGAGAAATATCTATTCACATCTTTTGAACTGTGTTGTTTGGGTTTTTGTTGAGGTTGTAGGACTTCTTTATATATATGCTGGGATTAGCCCCTTGTCAGCAATCTTGATAGTTGATGCACACTTTTAAATTTTGATGTAGGCAGTTCATTTTTACTTTCATTTATGTACTTTGAGTGTTATATCCAAGAAATTGTCATGAAGTGTTTCCCCTGAGCATTTTATACATTTTGAGTTAGTGCGTTTGTGGTGTATGGGTTCAGCCTCATTCTTTTGCATGTGTCATCTACGCATTCTTTATACTTTCCTTAAACAACAATTCCCCAAAACCCCATTTTCCCAGTAGCATTGGTTTGAGAGACTACTTAGGCAGGGGAGGGTAAGCATTAGGTGCAGTACAACTTATTTGGGCCTAAGAATTGGTTTACCCAAAGCACACTTCCTTAACACTTTGTGGTCCACTCACGTATTAGTAGGTGTTTTGTCACCAGTATCAGGTGGCCACTCGCGTATTAATACGTTTTCATCTAGTCTCCGGTTTTTCACGCCACGGTGGATTTACTTGGAACTATTAGGAGCTATTTCTTTGATGATCGTATTCAGTCTAGAAGCTTTACACATGGCTTTGGTGAAAGTGTAAGGTGTTTTATGAGAGATATTACAGTTTTTTTAATATCCAGTAGTTCAGGAGTTGTGTGTGTTTTATTGAATGCTTATACCATCCGTCCCGTGGCACAGAAAATGGCCAGCCCCAAGGGCTGGTAAATTTAAAGGGCACCGGCACACAAAGTGTTAACATTTCTGTTTTGCTGGATACTTTGTAACTGAGCGTTCTGAGAAGGATTTCAGAGTGCTGGCTAACCAAAGGTGTCCCTGCTCTTCAGTTACAACCATTTAACCGCTGGGCTGTGGAGCTGTTGGCAGCAGCAGCGCAAGTTCAAGCCTGGCCTGAGAGATTCCCACATGCGCGGCAGACCTCTCCTGCCTCGCCCGCTGCTCCCCTCAGCAGTGAATGTCCGTAGATCTGCCTGTTCTGCTCCCCACTCTGTCTCTGGTGAACCCTCTCACCGCCCCGCGCCTCTGGCCTGTACCCCAGCTTGTATGCATAAATAAATCTTAAAAAAAAAAACCATTTGGAGAAACAACCCTAAGACATATTTCCAGGCTGAGCTGCAAATCAGAATCTTTTGGGTAACTTTAAAGTACAAGTTCCTGGATTCTGATTCCCCATATTTGTGTTCATAGATCTGGATTGGGGGCCCAAGAATCATTTGGGGGATTTTTGGTGTGTTTTAAGCTTTACCAGATGAATTCGATGCTACAAGGGTACAGGCAGTTGTTTTTTTCCTAATTGGCCCTGGTGCTAAGGGGCAGTGGAGTAAGAAATTTAGTAATGAGTAGACCATCGTGTAGGAGCCCACTCTGAGTCGTGGATCTGAACTATCAGAATAATTATGATTGCTGAATTCTTACGTAGCAGCTGTTACCTCACGTAGCCGCAGGTTCATTCCTAACAGTATTCCAGCTGGTTGAGCAGTCCCACCCGAGCCGCAGCTCTCTGCATCCATTCAGACACACTCGTGCCGCACTCCTGTCCTGTCCTACCCCCAGTCCTGTCTCTGACTCTAGTGAGCGCGCTCCTCTGTCCCCAGCTCTGCCTTCTCCGTTTCATTTCAGGCCTTGACTCTCCTCACCCCTTCCTTCGCTGAGAAGGCATAGAATGGTTTAAAATACCTCCCAAAGTCTGGTTCAGAGAGTTCAGGGTTGTGGCTATTAGTAACTGTGGTACTAGTATCAGTGCAACGTGTTATTCCTAATCACTAGTAAAATCTCCTTGGTTACTAGTAAAATGCTCTCAGTAGCGAAATTCAGTGTTCTTTGTTAATTCGTGCTCTTGTTTCATAGTATTCTTTGTGGGGAGTGTAGTGTATAGATTTTGGTTTTGGTGTTAGAAACCTCATTGGCCATTTGTGTACCTTCTTTGGAGAAATGTCTGTTCAGAGCCTTTGTTCATCTTCTAGTTGGGTTGTCTTTTCATTATTTAGCCGAGAAGGCTTTAGGCATTCTAGGTGTCAGTGCCTTACTAGGCACACAATTTGCAAAGATTTTCTCCCACTCTGGGTTGTTCTTCATCCCTTAATAGTGTCGTTTGAAAGCAAAAGTTTTTCATGTTGATAAGCCCATTTTCTTTCGTGGATCACGCTTTAGGTGTCACATCTGAGAAACTGTTGCCTAACCCACATAGGAGGATTTCTACCTACGTTGTCTTCCTAGAGTTTTATAGTTTTAGCTCTACATGTAGTAATCTGTGATCTGTTGTGAATTACTTTCAAGTACAGTGTGATGTCAGGGTCTGACTGCATCTTTTGCATGAGGATATCTAACTCTAACTTTTTGATGAAAATACTATTCTGTTTCATATTGAACCATGAACAATTTTGACACCCTTCTCAAAAACTAATGACAATAAACTTAAGGATTTATTTCTGGACTCTTCATTCAATTCTGTTAATAATCTGTATGGCTGTCCTTAATGCCAGTACCACATTGTTGTGGTAATTGTAACTTTTCAGTTTTGAAATCAGGAACTATGAACTTTGCTTGCTGTTTTCAAGATGATTTGGCTAGGCTGAGTCTCTTGCATTTCTGTATAAATTTTAAAAGTCAACTTTTTGGTTTTCGGCAAACAAATCCCCTACAGTTTTAAAAGGAAGTGGCTAAAGCTATAACGAATTATAATGAAAATGAAAGCTTTGAATGATGCGAAGCAAGACCAGAGCGTCCCTAGGTGGCAGTATTTCTGTCTTAACAGCAAGTCTTCCAGGCAGCGAACTTGGGGTTGCTTTCCACACATACTCTTTAATTTCTTTTGACAGTTTCTTAGAGTTTTCAATGTATGTCTTTCTTCTGTTAAATATCTTCCTAAATATTTTGTTTTCTTATGCTATAAATGGAATTCTCTTACATTAAATGCTCTTAATTGTTAAGAGATTACCTGATTTGTTTCCTCCCTTTCTCAGAAATGTGCTAGCAAGTGCATCAGCTGACAGCACTGTAGTTCTCTGGGATATGGCCTTGGGGAAACCAGCAGCCAGCCTTGCTGTCCATGCAGACAAGGTATGATTTAGTGCGTAAAAGGAATTTTTTAAAATATCAGATAAATACTGTTTATTCATGGGTTTTGGTAAAATTACAAAATGGTTTGACGTGCTGTCTCATTGGAGCTTCACAGAGCCCTGTGTGATGGTTAACAGTTACCCGCCTTAGACCATAGTGCTTAGTGACATGTTTACAGGGGCCCTAGAAAGGGACAAGGCTGTCAGTCACCAGATGGAGTTAAAGAGTGTGACAGATCCCAGCACAGAATTGCTCAGGGACCTGCTGTGCTCCCCACCCTGGGGGTCCAGAGCACGTGGAGCTGCCCAGAGAGACTTGGCTGCCCCCCCTTTCCCTGGTGAATACATTAACATTTGGGGGGCTTGTGAACACGGTGGACACGTATTAAGCACAGCAGACGGTGCATTGTGTCTTTAAATTGTCAGCCTTTGTTAGGAACAAACCAAATCCTTGGATTCTGACTGCAAAACAGGTTACTGGAGGGGCCGGTGGAAGCAAAGCGTGGAGGCTTATTATTTTGGTGGTGGGTATGGTGTGGTAATTGAAGAGGTGTGAACTTGTATCCCTAAAACATACACAATGTATGTTTATATTGGTTTATAAACCAATATTATTACCTCAATAAATAAATTTTTAATTATCAGATTCAGAGCAGCACCAATCTGCTCATTTGTTTCCTCCTTTTAGGTTCAGACTCTGCAGTTTCATCCATTTGAAGCACAGACTCTGATATCTGGATCATACGATAAGTAAGAAAGCATTTCAAGGATTATTGTCACTGTTCTTACCCTCATGAGCCAATTCAGAAAGTACCGTTATGCACAGAACATATTACTGAAGGACCTCTGTGTTAAAACTTTTAGTAATACTTGTTCTTTTCATCTCAGGTCATTTCCTTCTGTGAGGAAGTCCTCATAATGTATTTTCTAAGCAGCAGTTATTAGCATTAGCCATGCCTTGACTACACCACCCCAAAATTCAGTGACTTAAAGCTCCAAGCATTTCTTACGCGCATGCGAGGCTGAGCTGCTCTGAACCAGATTCAGCTGATAGCTCTTCTCACTTTGACGTGTTTTTTAGGGCCACGGAGACTTGGCTCTTCTCTTCCTGTTCTCTAGCCTTCTGAGGTTAACCACCTCACAAATATTCCATGGCAAGACCAGAAACAAGCAGAAGTACAAGGCCTCTTGAGCCCCAGGCTCAGAACTAATACACTTTTGCGTTACTCTGTCGGCCAGAACAGTAACCTCTGACCTGATGGTCGCTGACTCAGAGCATGGATGTAGGGAGAGGTGAAAGATTGGGCTGCTCAGACAAGGAGGTTCCCTGTCACGTGTGTGCCCTTTTACAGGTAGGATGTGAAGCTGAGAGTGCGTGAGCGAGTAGAAACAAGCCACCCTGTAGTCTTGATTTCTTACTCTTTTGAAGTGACTTGTTTGCAGTGTAGTTGGGGTTAATGCAGAGTTACGCGGTACCCATTGATCCCCCCAGAGTGACCCTCTTCTGTACAGGGACTGAGTTTACCTGGCTCTGAGCACTGCCAGGGAAGGGGGAGTTTGAAATCGCTGTGTTCTCCTAAAACAGAGGGTTCCTCTGTAAGTGGGGGAGTGAGCTGGGCGCAGGGCAAGGCCGCTGCGCCCTCAGAGCCACCAGTGCCTTCAGGGAACAGGAACAGGGGTCTTGCTCCATCCATTGGTGAAAATTGACTCATTTTTTTCTCTTTAGCATCTTAAAACAGGCTTTCAGTGGTTAGCTCTTGACTTCTCAGTGTTTTACTGCCATTTCATTATGAACTTGAAATAAGAGTAAACCTACAGCCCTGGTGTTGTCCGTGACCAGGTCAGTGGCCTTGTATGACTGTCGCAGTCCCGAAGGCGGCCATCGGATGTGGCGGTTCAGCGGGCAGATCGAGAGGGTTACTTGGAATCACTTTTCCCCTTGTCATTTTTTGGTAAGTGTGCGCATGTTGGCGTTTCGTTTGTGTAAGTTACTGAGGACTTATTTTCTTCAGTTACTACCTCTCAAGTTTTTTCTGTAGTAACAATGTGATGTATTTGGATTTTAAGGTCTAAAAAATAAGGTCTTTTTCACAAGACAACAGTGGATCAACCACAAAATTAGAGTACACATAAGTGATTTTGATAATTTCCAACTATTCCAAAGTGGGCCACAAAATTCTGTTTTAGTCACAGTTTTGATCATCTTAGTGTTTTTTTGATACTAAGCATTGTTAATACTCTTATTTTATTAATGGTTTAATCAGTCCAAGTGACGATAATGCAGATGCTAACCTATTAATTAGCACTGTCTCCCAGATAGAAAAAACAGCACAAGATCTCTCAGTAAATACCCCCAGTGTCTAAAGCATGGCGGTGTCCATGTAACACCCAGAGAGTCCACATTTCAGTCCATGGAAAATAAAATCAGCTCTCATCCAAAATCCCAACTCTCATCCAGAAGGGAAGATTAAAGAAATTGTGATACATTTATTTTCTATTTTTCTAAGGTAAATATATAGTGCTTTGTGAGTTTGAAAAAAAACAAAACCGCTTTCTTCACATGTGGGCATTTTTTAATAAGGCTCCTGAAATGATGATTTGAAATTAATCTCTGCACTCAAGTTCGTGCCGCTCCTGGCTGGTTCCCTCAGCCAGACCCCGTGGCACAGCCCCCAGGGGCAGTCCCGTTGGGTCTGGACGTCTTGTGTGCTTTGGCTCTAAACCAAATGGTTCATTCCTTCCCTCCGGGCTTAAAGGCTGAGCCCGCTCGCTCTGTCTGTCCCCACTCACAGCCCAGCTGCCCAGACAGACTCTGGCCCTGCCCTCCTGCTGTCCTGAGCCTGCGTGTAGACTCGGGCCCCTCCTGTCCGTGACTGCCCCCTCCCTCTCTTCAGAGTCCAGCAGTCCGCCTTTCAGTCCATACCTCGTGACTCCCTCGGCCAAAGCGTTCCTCATGCCTTTCTTCAGAAGTTCTGTTTCCTTGGTTTCCTCGACATTCTTCTTCACTCCCCCTCTTCCATGAGCTGTTCCTCAGCCTGTCCCTGAAGTAGCCGTGCCGGCTCGACAGACCTCTGTCCTCACACTGCTGCGCTCCCAGGAATGTCCCGCCTCCCGGATGTGTCTGCCTCTGTGCTTCCGTGTCCCTTGGCCTAGTCCATGCACAAGCACAGCTCCTTCTCTATCCAGGTGCTTCCTAGACCACACAGCAGCTAAATTAATCCATGTACGAGCAGACTGAGCGTATCACAAGTACATACATCCAGGCTGATTTTGATCAACTCCACAGGTATTTCAGGCATACAGCAGCTGATTTTCACTGTAGTTTGTACGCTTACCCATATCACATGACCTGACCTATCTTTTACTTTTTCTAGGCCAGCACAGATGATGGCTTTGTATATAATTTGGATGCACGTTCAGATAAGCCAATTTTTACACTTAATGCACACAACGATGAGATCTCTGGTGAGCAAGAATGGTGTTTCCTTTCTGTTAACTTATGAACTAATCCGTTTTTCAAATTGACAGCCTAATCTTACCTTCCTTTAGGTCTTGATCTAAGCAGTCAAATCAAGGGCTGTCTTGTGACCGCATCAGCAGACAAATATGTGAAGATCTGGGACATACTAGGAGACAGGCCCAGCCTAGTTCATTCCAGAGACATGAAAATGGTGACACACCTTTGTTTTCTTCTCACCTGTACTGGCTGTCTTGCTCTAGGAGTCACTGCATTAAAGAATATCAGTTTGTTGGGAGTTTTATGACTTATAACAGTTTGGGGGAAATAAAAATTATTCTAGTTCCATTTCCAATTCACATGATTAAGTTAATTGGCCAGGAGCATGGGGAGAGGGTTTTCCAGAACACAAATAACCTTATTTAAAGATGTTGAAAGGATTTTCTAGAAAAGTAGAATGTGGCTTTTTTTTTTTAACCCTAAAATCAGGACCATTCAAGGAAATCTTGCGACTAGCTACTGCAGTCAATGTATTACCAGACTAGTCCTGAGTACAGAGAAATTGATTACAGTAAGAACAAATTTAGAAATAACTGGAAATCATTCAGAGAATACTTGAGTGCTTGCCATATGCCAAGCACTGAGTTACATAAATTTTTGTAGTATATGTAATGTTTATATTTACATGGAGAAGATCCTTTCTCAAAATATCAGCACTGATTATCTTGCTGAGTGATTTTTATAGTTTTTGTGTTACCTGTAATAAAACCTGTTAAAAAGGGAAGTTTAAAAATGATTTCATAATAACCTGCTAGTTCCTAAAAGGAGAACTGATATTTCTGAAAATACTTAGCAAATTAGGATTATTAGGACATCCTCCTCTGGGGTAGTGGAGAACAGCACCCTGAGGGGTGGGCGTGACACACCCTCTCAGAACACCCGGGTGGTGTGAACTGACTGAGCTCTCTCTGCCCCAGGCTTGCTGGAGAGACTAGTGAGTTGGTACAAGTGACCATTCAGAAGCAGGTTCTTATAGACAGGAGCAGGCCTCTCTGGAAATACTTAAACCACTTTCCATGTTCTTATCCCCAGGGAGTTCTCTTCTGTTCTGCATGTTGCCCTGATTTGCCATTTATTTATGCCTTTGGAGGTCAGAGAGAAGGGCTTCGGGTCTGGGATATAAGCACAGTCTCTTCAGGTAAGAATCTTAATCTCCTGCTTTTTCTGCATGAGTTCTAGGGGCTAACACAAACTAGTCTGTGATACTAGATAAACCCAGTGTCCACCCTGTAGTGTATTCTGCTTAAAAAATGGACAGGATCACATGTAATTTGAAGTTTCACAGATTTGCCTTCCCACTTTGAATTTAAAAGCGAACCATCGTGGGGACATCTGGAAGGAGCATGGTCTCACATGGCCATCCCCTTCCAGGCTACTGCTATGAACAAATTGCCTTTTCCCAATTATCATCTACAGAATGTAGCTTTTCTGAAGGGACCATTCCCCTCCCTTCAGGGGAGCCTGGCTGCTTATTTGCTACTTGAAGGTAACCTGGCTTACTTACCCTGTACACACAGAGGATATACCACACTGTATGATTCTTGAAACTTTGCCTTCCTTGCAGAAAAACATCTTGAGATTTCTCTCTGGGTTATTCAGGTTGTGTGTGTGTATAAAAGCTCCAAAATCCAAATGCTGGTCATGATACAGAGAAAGGTAAAATCAGTAGTAGAACAAAAGGGAAGGAGAGAGTCACTGTTCTAAAGGATGAGACTTCCTGTATATTAGAAAACCAGCACAAGCTGAAGAAAGTTAAGACATAAACAAAAACTCACTAGTTAAAAACAATCAACCTCATTCAGTCCATTAACTTGCTCTATTCAGTTGGTTACTCTTTTCCCCACATATAAGTGTTACTTTCATAAATCAACTGTGCCCCGGAATAGAGAGGCTTTTAATTTTCTCATGTGGTAATTCAACTATTTATCTGTTTTAGTAAATGAAGCATTTGGAAGACGAGAGAGGTTTGTTCTCGGCAACGCAAGAAATTCATCTATTAGTGGCCCTTTTGGGACCAGGAGCTCAGACACACCAATGGAGTCTTAATAAAGATCATACTTAAGAAACGTCTCACATGTAGCTACAGCCATGGAGTGACTGAAACAAAATTCATTTCCTACTGCCTGACCCTCCTCAGCAGCCTTTTTGCGCGACACCTGAATGTGTGGTGGCTAGGCCTGCTGAGGCACTTGGGAAAAGTAAAGATTTTTAAAATCAAGTCTCTTAAATATGCCATCTCTCACAGAGAAGATAAGCTTATAAAATAGTCACTTTTCCTCATAAAAGTTGGGGAAGTCCTGGCTAGGAAAGGTGATCTGGCCAACACTGCACAGTAGGCCGTAAAGAGGCTGGTGTCCCTAGGCCTGGATGCACTTAGAAGTATTCTCAACGCCATTCTTAGACTTTAGAAGCTGAAGGGGAGTGCCTTTCTCCCCAGCATGGTGTTCAGCGTTACCAAGGAGAGGACATAATGTTTGTAAACAATTAATGCACCCAAAGTAGCATCTACAGCAAATGTTGACTGACCTCAAGAGAAAATGAGCATGTAATAGTGGTCTACCATACAGTGGGTCAGATAGGAGAGCGCAATAGAGGTTAGACAGTATTTTAACTGAATGATAAACTAAAATATTGTAGGACATTACAAGAGAAGATGTATATAGTCTTAAACACATATTAGCAAAAAAGACAACCAAATTATGTAGCCATATTTAGAAGAAAAAAACATTAAACCCAAAATTAGAAGAAATACCAAAGACTAGAAATTGTCAGAACACATACAATTCAGAAAATCAACAAAGCAAAATACTGATTCTTGAATACTAATAAACTGTGATACCATAAAGCACATGAAGAGCAAGAAAGGTGACATTAAAGATCCTACAAACATTAAGATGTGACTTATTAAAAATAACTGATAATTTCCTGAATAAATTTGAAAATGTACATAATGGAAAATTTCCTAGAAAAGTAAGTCCAAACATCGAAGCACGCGTCACCCCTGTGCAGCAGCCTAACGGTCAAACTAGGCCCAAGAGCCAGAGACCCCCCCCCCCAGGCCTGCCCTGAAATAACTTCCCTCTTCATAGGGCTGACCCTGCAGATTACGACCTAGGGTGAATTTGCAGATTTCTGACATGAAAATATGACTACCTGGGAGGTGGGGGGGGGACGTGAAGGCAAGAGTGCAGACCCAGAAAGTGGAAAGTTGGTATTTTAGAGGATTCCGATAACTACCTAAAAGCCTGATTTCCCTTGTTGACAAAAGCAGCCCTCCCCTAGCTAATGAGAAGAGCTACAACTTTCTTGAATACCCAGTGATGACCACACCAAAATAATTCCTATTTTCAGTTCTCCCTCTGACCTATGACTACAACCTATCAAATTCTTTTGCGATCATTCCAAAGTCAAATTGGAAAAAGCAGCCTATATATTAACAGAAGGCAAGAACTACCTCCTAAATGGATGGTGCCCTGCGGGGAGAAACCTTGTTCCATCAGTTTACTGTTCAGTACACTTGAGTGCAGGAGAGGCGCAGTGGCTGAGCCCTCAGTCTGGCTGTGGGTGCCAAGCATGGCTGTCTGCACCCTCTTAACAGCCCGACTCAGTTGCCTTGAAACCCAGCCGGGTCAAAGAACTAATCCAAGATTCCATTTCCTTAAAGATTTGTTTTCCCTGTGATATTTCTGATACCAATCACAGAGCATTCTTTTCAGACAATAAAGCCCCTCAAGCTAGTTTAAGCAAAAGAATTTATGAAGCAGTAAAGATAACTCAGAAAATCTTTAAAAGGCTGAAAAAATGGAGTCTAGGCTGATCTCAGAGAGACCCGAGCCACAGAGGGAGCGTAAAAAGGGAAGCGAAGGCTTCTGTGGTCAGGAAGTTACCTGCCCCGTCAGAAAGTCTCCACGCATGATACCCACCAACTCCAAACCCACAACACACCTGTAAGTCTCAGCCCTGCTTCTCTCCCCACACAACTCAGTTCTGAGCCAGCCTCACCGGTGCATCTGATCAGAGGGCCTTTGGTTTTGAGAGCTTCGTTCTATTAGTCCAGAAAGGATTTTAGCTTGCCAGACACGATAGCATTAAAAAGTCCATTCTCTCTTCCTGTACAGTGATGCTGTTATATAAAAAGACAGTAATATCATAAAAGACTACATGCTTTTTCACTTACCAGTATGCCTCGGAGATATTTCTGTGTTCCATGGATGACCTCATTCCTTCTGATAGCAGCACTGCATTGCTTACATTGGCTCTACCACAATCATTCAACATTTCCTCTGGAGGACACTGAGGGTCTTGCATCTTCGCTGTTAGGACACCGATGTTCCACCTTCCCCACACCTGCAAGGAGAGGATCTCACCCAACATGGGCTTGTGCGTGCTGCTGGGCCTGAAATTACATTCCTGGTCACAGCCTTGTTTTCCCTGTATGTCCACCTTTCCCTGGCCCTTTTCAAGTCCAGCATGTTCGTTTCCCAAACAACGTGAAAAGTGCTGGATGAGCAGATCATCTGTTCTCGCACCATGAAACACTGCATTCCGGAACTCTCGGGTGCAAACATAGCTGGGCTGCTTCTTTCACTACAGCTCACCTGAGGCACCTTGGAAAAGCCCCTAACAGAATGTTCTGTCTCCTCCCACACTTTTGAATAACTCCTTTCTCACAGCTGAGTGCCAGTTGTCTCTGAACAATTAAGAGCAGTGGTCCCCAAAGGTGTCCTCTGCTTATAAAACTCCACACCCCAGGGCACACATGGCTACTTGCGGCAGTAGCACATGCGATGCAGGCAGCCCAGAGGCAGCCGGGGGAGGAATGTGCCCATTTTAAGCTGTTCCCAGGCAGCCAACCACGGAACATGAAACGTAGAAAATACATCTACAAAATGGGGGTAAAACCTACTTTTACAGTATTCTCTAGGCACTAAGCAAATGCTCAACTTCAATGCCCTTCTGGCAGTACAGTCAGAGTCTGGATGTCGATACGTCACACTTGCCCCAACAGCCAGAAGTCTGTTGACTGGTGAGCGCTGAAATCAACCTTCCCAGAGTTAGTGCCTTTTCTCTAAGTGCATTCTGGATATAAACTGACCTCGATGTTTGTCTTCCCCAGAGCCTCTCCCCAGCAAGTTTGTAGCTGCAGAGAAGCTGGGGGAAGGGAGGGGAGCAGCCGCTGCATGGCTACAGCTCACCTGAGGCACCTTGGAAAAGCTCCTAACAGAACAGTTTTCTTCCACACATTTGAATAATTTGTTTTTCAGAGCTGAGTGCCAGCTAAGAAATGGTACAGCAATGGCACATACAAGTTTTCAAGGACAAAGACAAAGACCCAAGCACACCTCCCTCGGGCTCGAGTCACAGATAGAAAACACCTTTTCTCTAAATGGAAGAGCTGAAACTTCCTGTGTGATTTTCTTTAGTCCTGCAGCCTGTGTGTAGCCACGGTGAAATCCCCATTTTAACCAGGCTGCTAGAAGATCCAAAAAGCTGGCTGGGTAGGTGCAGACTGCCACCAACTAGTTGTGTAACAGTGCCAGTGACTAGGCCTCTCAGTGCCTCGGTCTCCTCTTCAGTGAATAATCACAGGTCTGAGTGCGGCTTGTTACGGAGCATTTGTAACAATGTCAGTAAACACTATTATTTTAAGTGAAAAGAATGAAAAAGCAGTGCTGATTGGGCAGACCAGTCTCCTAAAGTTTAGTCCTGTCTCTCATCGTGTCGCCCAACTTCATTCCCACACAGTGAGGACGCGGCATGACCGTCCTGTGTGTCCCGTCCGAATCGCCTCGTCTCCCAAAGACACCGGGTCCTCTGGGCTCAGGAAGGCCGCCCTCTCCCCAGGACTGATCTGGAATCACTTCTTTAAATACCATCACCTTCAAACAGTCACATTTTGAAGTACTGGGGGGTCAGGACTTCAACCTCGGGCGGGGGAGGAGTGCACAATTCAACGTTTAACACCCCAAGATCTCTTGGTTTTGCATGCTGGCCTCTAAGATGCGGCCTGGTGATCACGTGGCAGGTTTTGCTCCTGGAACCTCAGCTGAGGTGTCTCCAGGACTGCGCGTGGGAGGGGGGTCCAGTCTCTGCCCTCTGATGCCCTGAGGCAGGCACAGCCTGGCGCACATGCAGGTCACCAGCACCTGGCCTTGGAGGGAAGGAAACCCCAAGCTGACCCACACCAAGCTGCCGGACCCACCAAACCACCAATAGTTTCTGGGCTTCGCCTTGAAAACTTGTATTCACGCCAGTTTGTCTAATTGCCAGGGCTTCTTGGGTTATCTGCAGACGTTTCTTTAGGCTAGAAACCAGTGGCAGGCTAACCCGGAGCCGGAGATGCCAGCCGCACAGCTCACTGTACACGGAGCAGCAAGCTCGGCCACTGTGAACCGACGTGACGCCACCAGGCCTGTGAGATGGGAGCTTCCGCTACTCTTTCTGCGGTTACGTCAACAGGCAGAGAGGTCACGTAACTTGGCTAAGGTTACAAACCATCACACAGCAAAGCGCAGACAAGCGACCAATCAGCAGGGCTCCAGAGTCCACACGCCCGACACCCGCCTCCTGACCTTACCCTTGGCCCAGCACAACACAGCAGCAGACGAGGCCACTGGCAGCCACCCAGCAGGCTCGGTCACAGGCAGCCACCAACTCATGCAGCTGGTGAGAATGGCTTCGAATGTTCCACTGACATCTAAGAGGTAAAAGATCAAAGACAGCTGTAAATAAGCAGTAACAGCGACACTCCCACTTATGCTGTGCGCCAGGCAGCCCCAGGGCTTTGGCGGTTTCTGTGGACATCAGGCTTCATCCCGTGGACGGCCTTTCAACCAGCACTGGGAACGAGCGATTCGACTCGGCAAGGGCTGAGCTGAAAGGACAAAGGCAGCTGTAGCTCCAGCAGTTTCCTGAGAACAGGGGTGGCTGTAACCAGCGGGCCTTTAGCAAAAGGCAGAGCTTGGAGAAGCCTGAACGGAGCTCTGGGACCCTGCGGCACCCGCGGCTCCCCCTCCCACAACAGCAGGCCGCTTCCAGACCCCCATGGAAGCAGCAGAGTAAAGGCAAGACCGGGAGAGGGCAGGAGACAGGCAGCGTGGCCGGCGGTGCTGTCCCGCAAGACAGCATCAGAGCAGGGCCATACACGGCGCTCAGGAGCCGCTCTCTCCACCTCCGACCTCAGGAAAGCGGACACTGGACCGGATTTTCCCCTAGAACTCACTCAGCTCCCCTTTCTCCACAAAAGGGAATTACAAGAAAAATCCTGTATTTTAAAAAAGTTTTATTTTATCCTTCCTAGAGGAATACAGATCTGAATGAAATACATTCATTCCATAAATACATTAGCAGCAAAACCTTCCCGGCAGAGTCCTCCCTACTCCAGCACAGGGGAGCAGGAGAGAGCATGTTCCATGGACCGTCCTCACCAGGGTGTTGCCCTCTCGCTGAAAGCAGGCTGCTCCAAGAGGCCGGGCAGACGGTCAAGGACTGGATGAATCAACGAGGCTGGGACACTGGACACCCCCATGTGGTGCCCATCTCGCTTTCCGCCCACCCCCTCAGCACCTGTGAGCTCAGCGAACCCTCATCGGGCACAGCCGGGTGTCGGGCCTGCCCAAGCACCGCTGAGGCCGGAGTCACCTGTTACCGAGTCGGCAGCATTCGGACGGGGTAGGACACTCTCCGGGGGGAAGCCAGCTAGATGCGGCCTTTCTCTCCTTGCCCCCCAGGCTGAGGAGAAGCACGGCCCGCTGAGCCCAGCGCTACTGGTCGGGAGATGAGCGCAGGCACCAGCTGGTGCGCTACTCCAGGTGCCTTGTCCGGGGCTGGAGGCGACACAGGAGACAGACGTGTCTAAACCTACAAAGATCACTGAGGACCAATAAGCAGGTCACTCAGTAACTCACCCTGGCTTCCATCCAAGCTAGTTTCTGGGGCGCCTTGTCTCCTCTCTTCCGTATCACGACGGCCTGGCTGCTCCTTTTTTATCTGCCCTCTAGGCACCTGCTGAAATTTTGGGAAGGAAGATCTACCCTAAACTCCCTAGTACCCAGGGGAGATTAAGGCAGGTGATGCTTTAAATGTGTTAGCTGCACAGTAATGAGCTTACACTGCTGTGTTCCAATCCATTCTGGGATGGGCATAAATCACACTCATCGGCAAAAAGTAAAACACCAGAATCACGAACAGCCTCCAGGACAACTACGTGCAGGGACCGAGTGCTGCCAAGTCAAAGGGCGGGGAGGGAAGTGGAGGAATTTCAAATAAACCTGATTCGTTCGGGCAGCTGACTCCGGCATAAATGCACTGCCCGAATCGCACAGAAATACAGAGCGGGCCTCAAAATGTGAGACTTTCCTCCCCATATTATCACCTAAAAATAGGACTCATGCTCTCTTCCCCATCTGTCTGAAAAGCGTTTTCACTAGCATACTCTTCGTAAGTGCTTTATCCATTCCCGTTCAGTCGGTTTTGAATGCTGGCGGGAAGAAAATCGAAACTATTTCATATAAAAACCACTGTAGTGGGTAACCAGTTAAGCGTGTTTTCCCCTTTTGTCTTTTCATCCAAAATAGTTCACGGCTTTTACTTTTATTTATGTGCAGAGAGAGACTCGTCTGAATACACAGCACTGTTCACCCGACAGTCCTCTGTCCCCAGAGCGTCTGCGAGTTCCTCCTCCTCCGAGTCGTCGTCATCGTCGTCCTGTGCCGACGAGCTGGAGGGGGGCCCCTTGCAGGTTTTCAGGTGTCGCGTGAGGTGGTATTTGGTTAGATAAGCCTTAGTACATTTCTCACAGACGTAATCCCGCTTTCCTTCATGTGAATTGAGATGTTTCTTTAAGTGATTTGTTCTCAAGAACAGCTTGTCACACTTGGGACACTTGATTTGGCGTTCTCTAAGAGGAACACAAGAAAGGGCATTTGATTGGGGTTGCAAATGACAACTGAGGCACGAACACATCCGTCCCCACCTCAGCCTTTGTCAGAGGCGCGCTACCATCTAGAATCAGGCCTTTGTAAATGATACAGAGCAAAACGGAGAGTCACGGAAAGTTTAAAGGGCACAGATTGAGCCTCCCTTGGAATTCTATGTAAAAGGAATCAGCCTGCACGTGTCTCTTACACTTGGCTTCCCTCCCTCAAAGTGATGTTTGTGGAACTCATCCACGTTGCTGCTGCCAGCCCAGTGTGTTCCCTTCCACTGTTGGGCACTACTAAAAGATCTGTCACGATTTCCCGGGGTACCGGAGTCACCTACTGCTAACACATTCTGGGGGTTCGAGCTCTCAGCTATCACAGGCGAGACCGCTCTGGCCTGTGGGCTGCGGATGCCGGGCCTCCTCCGGCTCACACGCCCAAGCCCGGTCCGCAGGGCCACAGGCCGTGCACAGCTTCCACCTGCCCCAGCAGCGCTGCTTTCCGGCGTGGCTGCATCAGTGTGCATGTCCACCAATGAGTGCCTCTTGTCCCCCACTTCATCAGCCCAAATTTGAAGTCTTGTGCACATCTGCTCTCTCACGAGGGTGGGATGACAGCCCCTACAAACAAAAGTCACTTGACTCACAATGTCAGCAGCCTTAAGGTTTGAGTCCCGGAAAGAACTGTACAGAGAATACAGCCCAGAATTCTTTAAATCTTTTCTTTGAGCATCTGAGCCAGATGTCTTAACACTTTGTGGTCCGCTCACGTATTAGTACGTGTTTTTGTCACCAGTATCAGGTGGCCGCTCACGTATTAATGCATGTTCATCTAGTCTCCGGTTTTTCACACCACGGTGGATTTATTTGCAACTATTAGGAGCTATTTCTTTGATCGTACTCAGTCTAGAAGCTTTACACGTTGTTTTGGTGAAAGTGTAAGGTGCTTCATGAGCGATATTACAGCTTTTTTAATATCCAGTAGTTCAGGAGTTGTGTTTTATTGAATGCTTATACCATTCATGCGGTGGCACAGAAAATGGCCGGCCCCAAGGGCTGGTAAATTTAAAGGGCACCAGCACACAAAGTGTTAACGAAAGCCCCATATGCAATTTCAATAAGGTTGAAAATATTTGAGGAGCATTAGGGAGTCTGGAGCGTGTCTCCTTGCATCTCCACCACCTTCCCCAGCAGGAGGTGGCACTCCAGCATTCTGTGATGCTACAGGACGTGGAAACCAAGTCCCTGCCTTCCTGGAGCTTACATGCTAGTGGAGGAGCTATGCCAAAAAGATAAAAAATATCAGGGAGTGGTAAGTGCCAGTTAATGAATGGAACAGAAGCCAGATGAGAGTGACGGGAGTCCTATCTTAGATAAGATGGTCAAGAAAGGCCAATCTGGGGCCTCCTTGGTGGTGCAACGGGTTAAGCGCTGCACTGTGGAGCTGTCGGCGGCTGCAGCATGAGTTACATACCGGGGAGATCCCCACATGGCACAGCAGACCTCGCCTGCCTCGCCGCTGCTCCCTCAGCAGTGTATTTCTGTCAATCTGCCTATTCTGCTCCCCACTCTGGTGAACCCTCTCACTCCCCCCATACCAGTGGCCTGCACCCCACCTTGTATGCAAAAATAAATAAATATTTTAAAAAAAAAAAAGGCCAATCTGAAGGGATGACATTTGAGCAGAAACCTGAACGACGAAGAGCACCGTTTCTAGGGGTAGAAGTTTCTAGGCATAGGGAACGCAGTGCAAACTCCCTGAGTCTGAAGTGTTCATTAACAGGAGAGGGCCTGTGTAGATAAAGCAGATTTTGAAGAAAAGGGCCTCCCTGGTAGCGCAGTGGTTAGGCACGCTGCGCTGTGGAGCTGTCAGCAGCAGAGACACGAGTTCGACGCCCAACCGGGGAGGTTCCCACATGGTGCGGCAGACCTCTCCTGCCTCACCCGCTGCTCCCCTCAGCAGTGTATTTCCATTGATCTGCCTGTTCTGCTCCCCACTCTGTCTCTGGTGAACCCTCTCGCCGCCCCACACCTCTGGCCTGTACCCCAGCTTGTATGCATAAATAAATAAATCTTTAAAAAAAAAAAAAGGTGTCCAAGCATCAGTCCCTCAAAGGGACTGTGGGGCTCCGGGAAAGCCCCGGAATCCAAGGGCAGCCACCGGGGAATCCCGAGTGCAGAAAGGAATGATGGGATTCGTGTTTCAAAGGGCTTGCTCTGGCCGCTGTGGGTGGACCACAGCCCCGCGTGTGTGTGCTGGGCAAAGCAACCCTCCTGGCCTTTCGGAATTCCACACTTACTCAAAAACTGCCACGACTGTTGCGAATATTTACTGCTCTGTTTCTCTTATTGGACTTTGGACTCTTTATGGACAGGGACTGTGTCTTTCATCTCTATTTTGACTGCTTAGCATAATGCTGGGCATTCAGAAGGTACTGAAAAAAATACTTGTTAGATTAATGAAATTGTTTCAAAAATATAAAAATAAGTTCAGAAAGTAAAAGTGAAAGACAAGCAAGGGAAATCTTCCAGGATGAAACCCAAAGCTCAGGTCTCCGACCGCCGCGTGGCTACATGAGACGCAGGCGGCGCAGCCAGGGTGCCGCGGCAGGAGCAGAGAGCAGCCACGCAAGCCCTGCAGGCAGCAGGCGGCTGCGGCCGGGGAGCCTCCAGCGGGCGACTTACTGCGTGTGGATGAGCACGTGCTGCTTGAGGTCCTGCCTGCGCATGAACAGCTTGTCACAGTAATCACACTTGAGGTTCTTCTCGCCCGTGTGGATGACCATGTGGGACTCCAGGTGAGCCTTCTGGGTGAAAGACTTGTCACACAGCGTACACCTGTAGTTCTTCTGACCTGCACGTTAACCCAAGTTACCACACTGTGAACAGAAGCGCCACTGCCTCGTCAAGGCCAGAAAGCAAGAAAGAGCGTGGGTGTGTGGAGAGGCAGGAACGAGACACAACTGCTTGGCCACTGGAACCCTGCTCTCTGGGCCCCACCCAGAACCCACTGAGAGCCACCAAATGTCACCTCTGCCACTACAGCTAGTGAAGCTAGTAAATCTGACCTCGTTCCAGGACTACCAGCCTTAATTTTTAAAGTTTATAGCTGACACATAATTTGGGGAAAAAAATTGTAATTTTAGCACCCAACCTAAGTTTCAATGCCTCAAGAATTCTAGTACTTGTCTATAGGCAAACACATTTTTACAACCTACATTTTAGAGTTTTCTTTCTCTTTTCTAGACATTTAATGTGACCTCATAAACCAGGGATAAAATTAATTTAAGAATGCAGAAATAAGATTGCTCTAGACAGGGCTTGGCAAAACTTTTCTTAAAGATTAGTCAGTATTTCAAACTTTGTGGGCCACACAATCTTAATGTAACTGTGACTTCTCCATCTTAATGCAACAAGATGAGCAAGAATTTTGCTTACAAAGATTTGGAGAACAAATGACCAAGGCAAGAAAGCTCAATCTTCATTAGTTATTTTGTAGGAGGTATTAAAAAAAACAAACTGCTAAATAAAAGAGGAATTGATTTTCAGAGAATAGCTCAAAAAACAAATTTTGGTACTGAGCAAGGTCCAAAGAGAAATGGGCTCTGCTTGGAGACCAGGGTGAGCTCTCATGGTGATTCAGGTTACTTATAAAATGCCCTTTGCTGTAAGCATCACAGGAATTAACTTCCTGACTATTTATTGCATTTTCCCAGCTGCCATCAAACTGGTGGGTGCGTCTGGAAGGTGGAAGGTCTTAACAGATGGAATCTCTCAGAAAGACTTACCACCCAGCAAAGTCCTGCTGACAGGCACCCAGATTCATTCTGTAACACTTATCACAGGTCCACCTTCAGGAGTATCTCAAGCAGAGCCTTCACTACCACCACAGTTTCTGGCTGCTGCAGAATGGCTCTTGGACGGTCCCAAGCAACTCACCTGTATGTATCTTCAGGTGGGTGCGCAGGTTGCTGGGATCACTGAATGCCTTGCTACAGAAATCACACTTGTGGGGCTTCATACCCATGTGGCCCATAAAATGGACATGAAGCTTGGAAGGAGAGATAAACGCCTGGGGGCACATTGAGCACTTCCACTTCCTTTCCTTGCTGTGGCTCGGCCCGTGGCCGCTGCTGTGGCCCTGGCTAGGGAGATGGTTGTGGATGTGGCTGGTCAGGTGGGCTTTGAGTTCTGTATAGGAATTGCACTCCTTGCCACAGTTACAGAGGTGCACATCTGGGTGTTCAGGAACACCTTAAAAGGAAAAAAAAATACTCAACTCCTCCTAATACTTAAATTTAAAAATTTGTTCTTGCTAATAGTTGTTCCTCACAACTCTCCCCTCTACCAAAATTTTGCAGCTTGCCCTCTACCTATAAAACTAAAATGTCTTTTTCAAAGCTTTGTTCTCATCGTGTAAAATAGTATGTCGGGCACACAGGAAGCCCTTGGTAAATACTGGCTTGTAAGGTTCCTAAGCAAAAAACATCTTTTACATGAACACTGAACTAGACATTGATTCATCTTGTAAAGACTCTCACAGATCGTGGCACCTCTAGCCCAGGGAACTACTCTGCATTCACTACACAAGGATAATGTGAATTGCTTCCAGTGCCATGGAGATCATTACCAAAGCTTTACTTCTGGTTCTTGGTATTTTTACTACACTAGATTCACAACAGTTAAGTCATACATTAACTTACCAATCTGCTGAGCATAATCCCGGCTGTAATAAAAAAGCAGTTCATTTTCGGGAGGGATATCTTGTGAGGTGCAGAAATAGATTTTCCCATCATGAGGATAAGCCACCAAATTCTGCTCTTCCCGGTTCCTAGGTTATTACATTTAACAGATTAAGCACGTCCGTTTTGAAATAAGTATTATGTAAGTCCTATCTCCTATAACAAAATTCTATATGAAAACTTTGATATAACTATTTTCTCCAAGTCATTTTTGTAATTCCCCGTCCTAGCTATTAGGAGAGACTAATATAGAAACAGAATTCTTACTTCATAATATAGAAATAGAATTCTTACTTCAGCACATCAGCTGATTGCCCTTTACAATAAAAAATGCTAAGATCCATTACTGGAAACAAGTAAATAGTCTTAATAAAATAGTATGACAAAAAGAGAGAGAAAGCTGAATAAGAATTAACTACAGCAGTCTGAGGGGTTGACTAAAGACAGCCAATCTGAAGAGAAAGTAGCAACTTGCAAGTTCAGTGATGGCTGTTATCACTGCTTACTGCATTGGCAAGCTGGAAATTGTTCATAAGGACAATTTCTTGTATTTTTTAAAAAGATTTATTTATTTATGCATACGAGAGCTGAGGTGTAGGCCAGAGGTGTGGGGGTTGAGAGGATTCACCAGAGACAGAGTGGGAAGCAGAACAGGCAGACTGACTTAAGTACACTGCTGAGGGGAGCAGCGGGGAGACAGGAGAGGTCTGCTGTGCCATGTGGGAAGCTCCCTGGCCGGGGATCGAACTCAGGCTGCAGTGACTGGCAATACCTTGATAGCATTGAGACTTAACCCCTGCACCACTAGGGAGGCCCAGTTCTTCCCTATTTTATGAAAAGTTTCCTACTGAAAAACATCTGAATCAAAACTAATTCTTTCACCCCAAGACTACTCTTACCTGGCTTTGCGCACAAACATCATCCAATTGCATTCATTCTCATCAGTTGTAATGATGCAGAACTCTAGGACACCATTGTGGTACATCTGCCAACAGAAGGCAAACACACGTGTCACACGAACTGACAAGCCACACCAAGTGCTACTAAATTTAGGCTGGCAGTGACCTCACAGCCTTAGGAGGGCCCAGCTTTCCCAGTTGATGTGAAAATACAGGGCAGCCACGCACACCTTTGACATTTCACTAGTCCGCTGAATTGCAGCATTACAACAAAGACCTCCAGAGACCCACATCTCAGGGCAGAGGATGGTGTTATTCTTCAACAGTCATGTTTGGGTTTGACTGTATGCTTGTCTTCACCACCGGCCACCTGGCAGTAGTGAGTGACTGAGTGGATATATTAACACAGAGAACCTGCTCTCCTTGTTATTGTTCCAGTGGGCCAGCATTCTGTGCGCTCTCTTGAACACCAAAATTAAAGTACCTGATGCCAGTGGCACCTTTTCAAGTTACCACAAAACTCACTTTCATATCACTTCAACTTTGCAGGTATCATCCCCAGCCTACTAAGATCCCATATAACATGTTATAGGAATAGCTGTTTGTATCAACCCTTGTATTTCTAACCCCTCTTCATCAGAAAATTAGTAGTTTTAGTGTCCAATTATAAATTTATTTTCCAAGCTAATAGTGTGAGGAACATTTCATTTGGTTACAAAATAAGATCTCTGCCACATAAACCAAGTCCCTAGCCTCAGCTGCCACAAGTAATTAAAATGCATAACCACTGGGTTATCTAACAAGAACAGGAAGTCTGTCCTCCATATTTAATGTGGACGGGGTATTTTATGTGTATTATAACTTGGTTACCAAGAACAGAAAGGATATGATATTACATAAATGACTGACAGGTAAATGGCCCTGTATGAGTCTTGGCTAATTTTGACTATCACATAACTTTTAACTACCTCATCAAAATAAAAACACCCAAAAGTCACATTAAAGTTTCACACTGACCTTCCAGATATGGTTAACTGCCTTATCTGTCCATTCTGCGACCTCCATGGAGTGACTCTGCTGGCCAATGAGAGGCCCAAAGCAAGTCCGCACAGGAATGGTTTCTCCAGTCCACACACCTATCAGTGGAAGGACACCAACTACACGATCAGTGATTTAAACATCTAAGAGATACAGAAGAGAGAGGCACTTACCCCATGCAAAAAAAAAAAAAAAACCACCAAGAACTACTGATAATTCAGCACTCCTCAGCAGTAACTAAGTCTTATTGGTTCTACCCTAAAATATGGACAATGTAACAAACAAATAATATGGAACTCAGAAGAAATATGCAGAATGAGAAGCAGTATCAGAAGTTTCTGAACCTCGTTTTACACACACAGAACCAGACCATCACCCTCCAAATGCGTTATTTTGGAGCTAAAGATAGAGCACATTACTATAAAAATACAAGCAATTACAAAATAAATCTCTAAAATCATGTAAAGCACTGTACTCTATTTAGTGCTTAAAGCCCTGCACTATGTATCAAAGTTGCTCTCAACTGACTGAAGTCTGAGCTACTGCTGAAAGAATGAATCTAGTTGTGTAATTTCAAAGAAATGGCACAGTAATTCAGAAGACACGTTCAATTCAAAGGTGTAAGTATACTCAGTAAGTCTATATTCCTTATTCCTTTTTCTAAGGAATATAAGACAATTTACAAACATTGGATCTAAATATCTTTTGTGACAAACGGTCATCAGTGGTGAATTTTTCGTGTCTCTGTGAAAGAAGCCAAGCTGAAAGCAGGACTTTGTCATGATAATTGTTAATGAATGATATAGCTTAGAATAAAAGTCAAGTCTTCAAAGAATCGGGCCAGGATTCTTATCTCTAGTCAATTCTGATTTAAGAAAGGGAAACTTGCCCAATAAAGTTTTCAACTTCATTTATTGCTCTCTGCTGGACAAGACAAATGGTAAGCCATAAGTTGACTTTTGAGTTAACCAAATAATCACTAAATTATACACATCCACTTTACAACTCTACCCCACAAAGAAGAGACTTGATAGGGTTTTATGGCTGCTGGTTCTTACCAACTTCTGCTCCCACAATTGACTGGCGGAGAATAAGCTGCTTTGGGAGAGACAGCCTCGCTCTGCTCTCGACTGGAGTGTCAGGCACAAAAGTCACGGGCCCATGATCGGGGCAGTCTGAGGGATAGGCTCGGTCACAGAGTGTACACCCTACGGATGGGAAATTGGAGACACACAAATGGGTTTAGTTCAAGCAAGCTTAATTATCTCCTGCTTTTATATGTAAATGCTAATTATTAAATGTAACCAGTAGGAAGGAAGGTTCTAGCAGAAATACTCTGGTCAAAGAACGACCTTCTTACACAAAGACATATATCCCCTCCTATCTCTCCTTAGCAAGGTCTGATTTTTGTCTTTTAATCCAAAGGGACAAGTTTCCTATCCAGTGCCTAAGTGAAAGACTGATCAAAAAATACTACATTATTTCAAGGATCAAGCACATAATTCCTTACATGAAGTAGATACTACCTTTAGATACGGTATTGGAACGTCCCAGCAATTCGAGTCTACCAAACTGTAAGCGGAAACCGAGTTGAAAACGCGGCCAGTCAGGCAAAGCCAGAACAGAGAGGACTCGGCAGGACATGGAGCCAGAGCCAGGTGCACGGCTGTTTTCCCGCTTTACTATAAACCAACTGGTCACCCAGCTTTGATGACAGATTTAACAGACAAATAAAAACTTGCAGCTTTTTGGGATGCAAGCGGAACCTTATCAGTGCAGGCTTATTTGCTTTAAAATTCTTAATTTCTCTCTGTTCAGATGGTCTTTTTCTTTCTTTGCACTGAAAGGGTGCTAACTTCATATACTCTGTGCTTACTAAAACATCACTTTTACAAGCTCGAGTGTCCTTCCCCCATAAAGCTTTGCTCTATTATTTTACTTTCCTTCCTCTCTATTTAGAAGTGATATTCATAGCCCGTATTGTCAATAATTGAGTTCAAACTCTCCAAATTTATTCACAAAGTGGTTAAACCTTAGAACCATATGCATCTAAGTGTCTTTCTTTCCTAAACAATCTGTTAGGAACTTCTACTTAAATGGCATAAAATATCAGTATATGTTGATACATAGGCAAAGTAGGAATACTATATTACTTCTTCAACTACTACTAAAGATTTTTTTGAGTATCAGATTAGAGATCCTCTACACTGAGAATTCATTCTCCAATGTTCTTAACAAGAGGAATCACTTCCAGACAAAGGAGATTCATATTTCATACTATAAAAACTGTTTAGAGGTTTCTGCAAAGAAACAAATGGCTGATAAGTACATGTAAAGATGTTCATCACCACTAGTCATTAATCAAAACCACGAGATGCCAGTTCACCCACTAAGAGAGCTATAATAAGCAAGTGGTAGCAAAGAAGTGGGGAGACTGGACACGTCCAGCACTAATGCAGGGAACGTAAAATGCCATGGTCATTGTAGGGACACAGTCTGGCAGTTCCTCCACAGGTTAAACACAGAACGATCCCATGCCCAGATATATATCCAAGAGAATTAAAAAATGTTCACCTAAAAACATGTATGTGAACGTTCACAGAAATATCCTTGATAGCCAAAAAGAAACCACCAAATGCTCGTAAATTATAAATGGATAAACAAAATGTGGCACGTCTACATCCAAGTGTGGTATTCCAGGACAATGGGCTGTTACTCAGTCATCAAGAGGGAAGTACAGTCAGCATCACTTCGTGACTGGGATGCACTGAGAAAGGCATCGTGAAGCAGTTTCTTAGCTGTGCAAATGCCAAGGTGTGATGAACAGAGCCTGGTCGGCCAAAGCCTGCTCCTCAGGATGAAGAGACAGCACAGAGCCTGAGGGTGCCCCGTCACTTACGCATCCACTATGGCCCCTGACTGCACTGGAACAATATGGACCCACCGTGACAACATGAAGCTAAAGGAAAGACACCAGATATAGAAACCACTTAGTGTATGACTCCATTTATCTAAAATGAAGAGAACAGGTGAATCCATGGAGCTAAAAAGCAGACCAATAGTTGCCTAAGAATGGGGGAGTGTTAAGGGGGGAAGATAGAAGCAAGATACTGTACTTTGCCCACTCAAGCAAAGGATCAATAGGCTTATTTAGGCCACCTCTTTATCTCCTGCTAAATTATTGGCCCACATTAATTACATTCCTAAATTAAAATATTTGAAAATTATAAAAAGAGACTTTAAAGATGAATATCAAAGGTCTCCCAACTGCTAAGCATCCACAGAAGCTTCCTACTACTTTTTGGACACCCCACCTTTGCTGGCTCACCTTCTGCTGATCTTAATAGCCCAAACTCTTACCAGGAAATTATTTCAACCCACTTCCATGGCCAGGATTAACATGCACTCTTAATGCTGAGGTTCCCTAAATATTTCCAGATTTCTGGACTTCCGATTCAAACTTCTCATTAGGTAGCTCTACTGGCATCTTGGACACTGAAATCAGGTCTACACCTCACTATCAGGTCTCAAACAACAGTCTATTCCTTCTCCACCATTCACTATTCTAAGGAAGGATCCACTATCTACCTAGTTTTCCGGTGCCAGAAAACAGGGCTTTCTCCTTAACCCTGCCTCCTCCAAATTCATCCAATCAGCAAGTCCCACTGAATTTGTAAACATTCTCTACTCTTCTTCATCTTTATTACCTCTATTCTAAGTGAGATGATCAACCCCTTTCACTTAGATTTAGCATCATCTTAGCTGTCCACTTGTCTCCAACAAGCCAGTCATCCTCACAATGCAGCACAACCCCTGACTCTCATTCCTTAAAACCTTTGACTGGTCTTGGAAGACCCTTTGTATTCTGGCTCCTACTTCTCTCTCATCGCTTACGCCTCCCCTGACCCCCATTTAAGGCTTCAGAAATTCCAAACCACTCACATTCTCTTAGTTGTCAGTACTCGCTGTGTGCCCAGACACCACTCTTCCTGATTCTCAACTGCCAACATCATGTGTTAACACGTATGTTGCTTCTGCCATGTCTTCCCTTCCCTTCCCACAGCCTGGTTAGATGCTTCCCCCACACTCCTTTAAGCTCCTTGCACTTAATCCCTTATGTGGTGCTGAAATGGCCTGTTCATGACCTAGATTTCTCATTAAATTATAAGTTTCTGAAAAGCATGTGCTGGATCTCATAGTCCCTTTTCTCCCAACGTTTAGCAGAGGATGGTACTCAGTAAGCACTCAACACATCTCCTGCATGAATGACGCCTATGGGAACTAACAAATCAACCGTTTTATTTATGACCAATTGTTAGACTGTTCCATAAAAAGAACTCTAACATGCCCACTATGGTAACTTAGGTACATTCTGAGCAGGAAAAAAAAAAAAAATCACACTTGTAGCCATCTGCATTTCCCCATTAGATACCATGATTGAATCAATTTTATCTGAGGCTGAAAAAGCACAAGGCATGTCACACAGAATACCTTAGGAAAGTTTACTTCTATAATTAACTATTTGTGAAACCTTGGGAAAGACCTTAAATAGTACTGAGCTAAGCTTATCTGTAAAATACAGATATGACATTTCCTTACTTCAGGAAGATGCTGTAAAAACCAGTGAAATTCTATGAATTGTTTGGCTTACTTGAGGAAAATGCATCCCATTAATATAAAGGACCACACAAAGGCACAGAACAATTCCAAAGTCTAGTTACTTTCTATATTCTCTAATCTACACCTGACTTTGTGATAAGCCTGCTAGGAATGAGGGCCATTTCTACCAGTATTTCCAAAATAAAAAAGGCTAAACACACTCACAAATTGTAAACAAGGTTGCCATATTTTCCTTGTTTGAATTGGAGTCTTCCATTTGCAGTGAAGGTGGTACAAAGGAAAGACTGTCTGAAGATACATCTACATGACCTGTCCCCATAGCAACCTCCTGGGTGATGGAGGAGACAGCCACAGGTTCTAGGCTGAGGCCGACTTCATGGAGGGAAACAGACTCTAGGGAGGCGAGGTTGTGTGAGGTAGAGAGTGCCACGCTTACAGAGTTGGTGCTCATGGCCACGGTGTGGATGGAGTCACCGAGGGCACTGTCAGACATCCCGTTGACACGACTTGCAATGGGGTCTGTCTCCATAACCACAGGGAGCTCGAGGCCATTCCCATGGATGGGGATCACACCCCCGTGTCCCACAGTGTCTGCTGCAAGGCTGCTGCTCACAGAATCCACAGACAGGGGTTCATGACTTCTGGAGCCATTTGGGATTTGGGGATGGTCGCCTGCAACACCATCCATGGCAAGCTCTTCTGTCATTCCATCTGTAGAGATTGGGCTGGTAACTCTAGAGACGTTCTCCATAGTGATCGCTGTGTCCAGGGCCACCTCATGGCCATCACCCGAATGAAGAGCTTGGGCACCGTGTGTGTTTACAGAGCGAGAGTCTATTGAAACGATGCCTGGTTCTAAGCCAACATTTCCACTGGACTGATAGGGGTCTAGTGGCGAAGGGTTATTGGCGATAGACAGTGCTGTATTACCATCAACGTTTATGGAGTTGGGGTGGATATACTGAGGAGGTGGTCTGTCAGCTAAATAAGATAAAATGCCTGAGAAAAGGAAAAGATGAGATATCAAGGACATTTTAGTACATTGTTAAACAGAAAAAAAACTCCAAATGCCAAAGCTTTTTAAAATTTGTAAATTTATAAATTCTTACAAATATAACTAAATTAATCTCCCACCTATTTCTTAGGTTTAAGCAATATATACACTATATAAATAGTTATAATTCATTTTTCCTGTGAAACTCAAATTGGAAAAATTAACTATATTCCTTTGAAGTTGACTGAAAATTAATCATTTCACACTGCTACTGAAATAGACGTGGTTGGAATTCCCAAGTCCTAAATGCTGAAATTTACTCTATTAAGAGTTAAAAGGTAAAATGACTTAAAAGCAGACCATCCATGTGAAAAGCAAAATTAAATGTTTTAGATTATTAAATTACTCTAACACATTAGGGTCCATTTTTTGTAAAAAGACAGTTACACCTGCTTTATTAAAGCAGATATATTGATTAGATGAACACTCCTGCTTGTAAGGATGTGGTGAAATGTACTTGCTGCGCTGCCAGTGTGAATACAAATTACTAACACGTCTTTGGAAGCGCTCTCTATGTATTAAGTACCTCAAAAACATCCATACTCTCTTGCGTAAGAAATTTCACTTATGATAATCTTTCCTAAACACATACTGCCAATATAGACACAAAGACACCCATAAGAGCATTAGTTGTAATGGTAACAAAAGCAACTAATTAAAAACAACTAATTAAACAACTAATTAATAAATCATAGAGTATCCATTTCATAGAATATAATGCATCATTAAAAAAATAAAAAACATACAGCCGCAAGGGAAAGAAAGTATAAAAACGGAGAAAAAAATTAAGTGAAAAAGGAGACAGAATTGTATAGAAAGTATCATTTACTAAACACATATCAAAGTAAAAGAACACCAAAAAGATGGGTGATGGGACTTTAAGTGGTTCCCCTCCCTCCTTATTTGTTAAGTTTTCTGTAATGAATATACAGAACTTTTGTAACAGAATAATCATTCAGTTAACTTTAATTTATAGCAAATAATGACATGGTAACAGGGCATACGGTTGACAAGAATTATAACTGCAGAATTATAAAAACTGAACCAAGGAGATGCTGGAGGAGAAAGGGACAAAACTGTTTATGTGGCACTAGTAAATGAAGCTCAGTCAAGCTATTTATCAACATGTTACCTATACATTCTAAGCAGAAAAGTGCATAAATACAAAGATTTTTCTTCTACCTGGAGACAGAAAACATGACTCAAGTCTTTTAAGAACTGAGGTCAAGAGTCAGCTCTGTTCTTTCTTCTAACTTCCCTAATCACTGTAATACTTACCAGGTAGAATGGTTCTGAAGTAACTGCTTTCCAGGTGGGGGTAAGGTGGTGGAGGTAGGGTGTAGTTTCTTTCAGGCAGCCCACACATCACCCCTCGATCCCCAATGCCCATTGGGAGCATCAGAGACAAAGCAGAAGGTAGAGAGCTCAGGGAGGGACCCAGATTTGGAATTGCCACTGGGAGGCCTATGGGAAAAAACATGTTTTTCTCAATTAAAAGAAAATAAGTACTTAAAAATTCTCTCCACATACTGGCTAGACTCTTAGAAAGGTTTTGCACAGGGCAAAAATCTCACCTAGGAGCCCTCTACTGCCCCCAAACACTGCTGTGCAGACACCCAGAACTAAAGCAGTCCTCATCCTGGCCCTAGTTCTCAAGTTAGCTGTAAAATCTCAAACAGAGAGTAAAAGCATAACCTCAAAGCTATGCAGACACAACCAAAAATTTAATATGAAAATAATAAAATGCCAAGTTGATCCTCTAGGGGACTACATTGCCCATACATAGCAACATTTTAAAACAATTAATAATCTAGTTTAAAGATGACTTAAGAAAACAAATGATAGAGATAAATGAGAAGAAATATATCAAGGTTCACAGAAGCGGCCTGTGAGTTGTGATAGTACAAATTTCATTATATTTTCAATGCTATATGGTAAGAATGTTTCCTTTTTAAATAATTCATAGATAGCAATCTACTTGGAAAATAATCTAAAGTTAGGTGTAAAGCTGTACTTAGTCTTTTTTTCATACAATCTTTCCCCACATACTAGTACATAAAGCTCAATTCCTCATGTTTTCTACTCTTTATTACAATAGTGTTGATGCTCTTCTAGTAACTTGGGGACAGAGTGCTAAGGGTGTGACGAGATGAATGGGTAATCCTAGCTGAGTCAATGACAACACCAAGCAAAAGCCTACAAACCTAAGACAACAATCAGGAAAAACTGCTACCCCTATTCACTACCACATGTGGTATCCTATTAGGATACCACATGTGGAACCACCATTCAGACCTACTTGCTTTCTCCTTTTTACTCTTAAAGGGGGCCTTCTCACCCCCTCTAAGCTCCTCTTAAAAATGAACGTAATTAAGTCTTAAATTCATTCACTCTCCCTCACCACTCACCGGGCGCAGGGATGGCATTGTGAGTGGGTGAAGCAGCCAACCCCAGGTGACTCCCTGAGACCGGCAAGGCGTTGTTCACAGAGGATGATGTCAGTTGCTCCATCCCCACCGGGCTCAGGTTCATGTCATTCATCCTAAGAAAGAGCAAACACAACTCTTATGCAAAGACAACGACTCCACTCAAGGTACTGAAGAACCTGAAACAGCGATGGTAGGGAAAAGGGACTTGACCAACGATTTACTTCACTTTTATGCTCTAAGGCAGCTGGCATCATTTTCTTTCTGCTGATAAGGAAACTGGGATCAGAGATATTAACCAACTCGGTCAACCTCAGACAGCAGAAATAGTATTTAACACGGGGGTGCCTCGTTCCAAACCCCACGCACACTGAAACTAAGCCTGCAGGCCTTAGAGCACACTGGCAGTGAGGCTTTGTTTTTTAAAATTGCCCAAATTTTTTCTTTCATGGTATTCATTTTCTCCAACTGGCCTATGACTTCAAACCAGAACTTTGCCAGGCAATTTGTTTTAACCTACTCAAAGAATTTTTAAGATTCTTTTTACCAGGAGTTAAAGTGATATTGGGTCCAAGCAGCACTTTAGCTGCTTCTCTATGGATCAAGATATTATTAAAATTTTGCACTAATATCTTAATAACTAATCAATAATTGTATTATCCTCCACATATCCAAGTCATGCAGCTTTGCTGGATACTCTATAAAAAATTACTTCATATTTTTAATCAATTCTTCAAAATAAGGCAGATGAGGAGATTGAGGCTCAACAAAGGCATGTCATAAACCCTAAATCACACAATTAACAGGAAGAACACAGATCATGCTGCAAAATGCTATCAGGAAGTTTTTCAATACCCCAAACATTTTTTAATCCACAGACCATTCTCCACAGACTGAAGAATCTGAGAGTCTCCTTTTCTATACAATCTATCTTGCATTGCCATTAACAATGTCACTGGTGTTGAGAATGATACTGATTTGAACAAACATTAAGAGGCTGCTTTCGATAAGCACTGACGCCTTTATCAGAATGTAGAGACCATCATATTACATTACAATCATAAATTTTAAGAGGTGAGCCAACAGGCTAGACAAAGACGGTCTCAAATGGCCTCCAACCCTAGGATCTCTGTAGCGAACATGCTATGTGTACTGCATATGTTGAGGGGTGAAGAAAGGGTGAGGGAGTCAAATGGGTCTACATATTCCTTAGCAGTGAAAGCAACCCCAAATAGCTTTATTTCTAAAAAATGGATAAATTACTGATCAGTCAACTGGAAAATAAGAGCTGATACTTACTACTCTCTTATTGTATGTGTCGAGCATTGGGCTAAATGCCTTGCCTGTAATTATCTCACCTAATCCTTGTAACTACTATGAGGCTGGTACTATTCTTAATCCCATTTTGGCGATGAAAAAAAGATAAGCTAAGAACCTCAATCCGAGACAAGTGGCAGAGTTGCAATTTAAATACAGGTCAACTTAATTTAAGAAAGCCAAGCTCTTAATTACAATTAGAAAAAGCTGGGTCTCCCTGGTGGTGCAGGGGTTAAAAGTCAGAGCTATCAAGCTATTGCCAGCCACTGCAGCACTAGTTTGAGACCCGGCCAGGGAGCTTCCCACATGGCACAGCAGACCTCTCCTGTCTCACCTGCTGCTCCCTTCAGCAGTGTCTTTCAGTCAGTCTGCCTGTTCTGCTCCCCACTCTGTCTCTGGTGAATCCTCTCAACCCCTGCACCTCTGGCCTATACCCCACTTCTTATACGCATAAATAAAAAATATTTTTTTTTAAAAATTAGAAAAATATGATTACAATTTAAAAACACACATGCAAAAAAAAATAGCTCCAATACATTAAATACTGTGTATTTATATCCTGGAGTATGTTTATAGTTTCACAGAGACCTGTTCCTGTAGTTTTCTGTATCAACAGTCTTCAACATTATCCCTGTCTGGGTATCTCATAAAACTAAACTCCAAGGTATTCATAAAATGTGCAAGGCCAACTGCGTAAGTTATCTCCTATGGAGTAGGCCCTCTGAAATATCTGATTTGGATGGGCCAATACTAACTCATTCTCACCAGCAAGACAACTAGACGCATATGGCAATGCAGTATATCTTATGAAACACAGCACATTAATAACAGTAGTTAATGATACTATACAAGAATGCAAAAACCCTTATGGTATAAAGAGAGAATCCTACATTAACTCTGAAAGTTTCTGGGTTTGGGTTGGTTTAGAGCACACTCGTCCTGTAACTTTTTATATCTACAAACATAACTAAACTCTACAATCACTGGCTGCAGTAATGACCTACAACAAACTGGTTCCAATAATTCTTTCAAAGTACAATTAAAAGTCTATAGCATTAAATCTCGTTCTGAAAACTAGTGAGTATCAATCTGTTTACTAATCTAGAGATAAAAATCAAAATACTTTCTGAGGCCTTTCTCAGGCCTTCTCAAACCAGAGTTTAATGTGATGGGCTCAGCAGATTTCTGCCTCGTTGTCAGTCCCTAAAATGTGGTGACCTCAGCAGCCACAGACCAAAGAAAGGTAGCAAGTATCCCACAAAGAGAAGACAGATGAAAGGAACTTGCCCTGTAAGCCTCATTAGATTTTCTCATGCTAACGTGCAATTCTGTAACTACTGTCAGATGGGATTCCAGGAAACAGTCTTGGGAGAGAGGAGGGCCGAAATCAAGGCACTGATGTCACTGGTCCTATCACATGTGTGGTGTTCAGAAAGCCAGACTCTGAACCACGGGTTGTTTATCCAAAGAAAGGGTTTTACTACCAAGGGGCACTACTTTGGGAGGAGAGAGGGGCTCCACTCAGAAAAGGCTGCCTCCCTCAGCGGTAAGTGAAGGAAGATTATACAGGAAAGAAAGGGCCACAGGAGTGGGGTGTTTCTTCACCCTCAGGTGTTCTTCAGAGACTAATGTTATCAGCACCCTCCAAAGGAACAGAAATAGCTTAAGCATTAGGCAACCGTCACCGTGGCCCTGAGAAACGAAGTGGCTTCTAAGGCAGGGGTGATGTTCTGGGTTGACGCCCACCACACTATGCTTTCTCCTCTACTTCCTGGTGGTACATCATTTCCTTCACACGTCGAGAGTGGATCTAATTGAACTAAGTAGGAACATGTGCAGCTGCTGCTGTTACTTTCTTAGACCGACACAGAAGCAGCTAATGAAATGCAACGGGGAGTATAATAGTTCCAGTGAATTCTTTTTTATTTTCCGTATCCTAAACATATAGCCGATGAAAGAACCCTTAAAAAGTGGCCAAACATAATTATTTACCTGACATGGTACTGTAAAGTACCTGACACATTAGCACGAAGCCTGCAGAATTCAGGACAGAAAAATTTTCTCTACATTACCATGCCAGCCAGATGGTGACCAGCAAAATTCACAGTGAAACACGCTAAGGAGCTAAAAATACATTTTGGGACCCACACACAGATACTGTTCGACACTTAAGTAACTCAAAAGCACGGGAAAAAGGTGTCTACCAGTCAACAACCCTTGTGAGGCTATTTGTAACAACTACTCACATTTGTAGTAAATTAGGCTGAATGAGAGTAGCCTCAACCCAGTACCAGTTCCTGGATTCCTGTTCCCTTTGGGACACCAACCTATTTGCAAATCACACTTGTAACCTCCCCACAGGTAACAAAAACAAAGGCACCCTGAACTCTACCTGCCAGATGTCTCCCAAAGACGTCACCCGCGCCCAGCCCACCCGCTCCTCACCTGCGATGCATCTGCTTGGGGCCAAGTGTCAGAGAAAAGGGCACACCGGTGGCGGGGAACCGGCATCAGGGTTGGCGTTCCAGGGTCACGCGCCACCGCATCCTGCTCACAACCGCTGCACCAACGCGGCCACTCGTCCCTGGGGCCTCCCAGGGCCGCACAACTTCTCCCGAGGGCCCGCGGCCGCGCACCCCGCCACGAGTTGGGGCATGCCGGGGGACACCCGGGACCTTTCCTCCAGGAGTTTCGGGAGGGGGACTGCCCAACCTGAGGGGACAGGGGGAGACACGGTCGGTCAGCAGAAGCACAGCCAAGGGTGCAGCTCCCGTGCCTCGCCGCCGGAGAGCCCAAGCACAGCGGACACCGCCTCCCGGGGCGGCCAGCGCGCCCGCAGCCCGCAGCCGGACCAGGGCCAGCAGGCCGCGCCGCTCTCGCCCCGCCCTGGCCGGGCCCGCGCGCAGCCCACCTGCCGGCCGCGCCGGGAGCGCGCGCATCTGTCTCACCGCTTTGTTCCTCATCCGGGCAGAGCTCGCCCCGGGCCCGCCCTATCGACTCGACCCGGGGGCCGCACGCCTAACGTTTCCCGCCCGGCCCGGCCCGGCCCGGCCTGGCCCAGCCCGCCGCCTCCTCAGGGCCGCACCCTCCGAGGCGCGTTTCCGGCTCCTGAGCCACTCGGGGCGCCAGCCGCTCCACCCCTTGGCCCCTCCCGTCGCGCTCGGCCAGCGACACCCGCGCCCCGGCGCGCCCCACCCCCAACCCAGACCCTCCACGCGTGCGCACCGTGGCCCTGGCCGGCGCTCAGCCCCGAGAGCTGCGTCCAGCGAGCCCGCAGGGAGTCGAGCGCCGCGCAATCGACCCACAGTTGCTAGGCAACCAGGGCTGCGGAGCACGCGAGGAGTTCCGAGTTCCTAACCCCCAGACTCAGCGTTTCCGTGTTCTTGGAGTTCTTCGACTCGGAAAGGGTGGGTCCACGGGAGTCCACGAGATTCGAAATAAGAGACTTAGCCAGAGATGTTGACGAGGTTGCCAGGAGGACTGGGTAGTATATCTCGAATGTTTTTCACCATGTTACACCTGAAGTTTGCCCAGTTTCCCTGCTTCACGCCAGAAAGAATGGTGTTTGGGATTTTTGTGCAAATTCCCTACCCCTTCTTTCTTTGCCCTTCTTTCCTTCTTGATGCCAGGCGTTATGCTAAACCCTGGAGATACTGTGATGGTTTTAAAGGAGAATGTTCCAAAGCTCCTGAAGACTGCACAGAGACACTACAACACACTGGCTGGAAACTTCCTAGAACAGCAAGGACCCAAGAATTCCCTCTTTCATTCAGGAAACATTGAGTGTGTGGACACATTGTGACCTTTCTGGGAGCTCCCTCTTTGGCCTAGTAGACAAGAGAGCAAAGCCATCCGCAAAGGCTCAAAGACAGAATAGATTCTGCTCTGAGTGCTGGTTGAGTTGCCCAGCAGGTAAGGCGAATTTCAATCTCCTAGTGACCAAGGAGCCAGGTGAAGAGGCTTTTAACAACAGGTACTTGTATTTTGGGTCTCACAGTACATTCTTTAGGGGTCAGGAAAATGACTAAGCCCCCTCCACCGCACACCTTTGCCCTCCTCTGTGACTAGATAGCATCGACATTTCTTTAGTCAAACTAACTTAGAAAAGTGAAAGATCTAAACCTATAGACAGAAAAACAGAAGCCCCTGTCAAGAATAATTACATCTTTACCATTAGGGAATCACTGTTCCTTTTCTTCTTCTACACCAATGCTACTCTGTAACTACTCTGTAAATAAATTCAAATTTATGTTGTCGAGAAACTTGCATAGTAAAATGTTTCTGGATCCCAATCCTCCCCTTGATTATCTAGTAAACTCTTTGTCGAATTATCACTGAGACTTCTGTTTCAGTCAACAATTGAATTACATTTCAAGCACAGAGATACAAAATAAGACAGATACAAAATCACACACATTTTGGTGGAGAGCCAGAAATGGTATCAATTCATGTTTCCCTTTTATTTCTCAGAAAGAGAAAACACATTCCAAATGAGGGCACTAATCGCTGAATACTGATTGGCAGTTCACTTTTGTTTTGTTCTCTTGTTGACAACAAATAGAAATCTATATCCAGGAAGTCGCCATATCACAATTAAGTGAGAGCCAGAAAAATGCCGCTTCAATACTAAGACCTAGAGAACAATGAAGTGTCTGATTAAACGTTGAATTTTTTCACTGGTTTTCCATGTCTATTTTTTGTGAGCAATTTTATTAATTTCAGAAGCACATGTAAAAATCAGGTCAGATAAATTATAAGAACAGAAACTTACAGTAGAAAATATAGAAGAAACTCTGTCTTCTTGCTAGAATACAAAAATCCGGAATGACTGAAAAATTGACAAATCAAACTGTTACAGGGCAGGGAGAGGGGCACCCCAGAACTCCCAAACCTGCCCGTTTTAAATAGGTTCTGCCATCCGCCGCATCAGGACAAAACATGTAAGACCTTTAGTGGAAAAGAAACTTAAATACAATTAGTGTAATAATGCAGAAAAGAAAGAATATAGTTTCTAAACTAAGCACCCAAAGTTACTCATCATCTCGTGGGCAAAAGTCCACCCAAATGGGATTGGCCCAATGCAAGGCCTGAAAGCCTGCACAAGTCTAAAGCACCTTTGGGCAGGGACCCATAGAAAAGGGTCAGAAACAGCCAGACAAGAAAAGAACAAAATCAAAATCAAGATCAACATTGCCATCGTTAAACTCCCCACGGGTCTCTCACCCACATCTGTCTCAAACAGTCCAGGTCAGTGCAGCTTCCTCACATGTCTCTCTGCTCCTTGTGCCTCTTCTGGCTCTCCATCCTGCTTCCTTCCTTCCTTCTTTTTCCTTCTCTCTCTTTTTCCAGCTTCTTATCTCTCCTGCTCAGCTCCACCCTCCCTTGGGTGTGCAGGGAACCTGGTACACTCCCCTTTCCTGAGGACCACCCTCTTAAAAAACTTCATCAGAATTAAAACTTTTAGATTGGAAAAGATACTGTCAACAAAATGAAGAGTCAAGACAAAGATGGGGGGGGAGGAAAATATGTGCAAAACAAATATCTGACAAAGACTTGTATCTAAAACATATAAAGAATTATTTAACTCAAGACAAACAGCCCAATTTTTAATGGGCAAAATATTTAAATAGCCACATCACCAATGGCTGACAATGGATGGCAATTAAGCACACATAAAGATGAACAATATTAGTCATTAGAGAATGCAAATTAAAACCCAATGAAGTAACATTACATACCCACTAGCACAGATTAGGTACTCAGTAAAGAGCTGATGAATGAAAGAAAGCCAAACAGGCATAATTCAAAACTATGCTTATTGATTTACATTTTTTAAAAAGATTTATTTATTTATGCATACAAGCTGGGGTGCAGGCCAGAGGTGTGGGGCAGTGAAGGAGTTCACCAGAGACAGAGTGAGGAGCAGAACAGGCAGACCGACTGAAATACACTGCTGAGGGGAGCAGATGGCAGGCAGGAGAGGTCTGCTGCGCCATGTGGGAATCTCCCCAGCCGGGCATCGAACTCACACCACAGCTGCCAACAGCTCCAGAATGCTGCGCTTAACCCGTTGTGCCACCAGGAAGGCCCACATATGTCTATTTACTTGGAGACATACAGCAAAATGAATGCCCAAAGTTTGCCTACAAAGCTAATTTAGGGTAACATACCACTTTAAGGAGACACCAAGTTACCATTTAAACAATAAAAACTGGGAGGATTATTGACCAGTCAGGCAAGTAGATGTCAAAAGCATAGATGTCCTTTTAGAACCCAAGAACTGTGAAGAAAGATGTAGGGCTGCAATCCAGCATAGATGTCAGAGAGATCTGTACGTAAGAAAAACCTGGTAACAACTGTCAACATGGGGGCCTCCCTGGTGGCACAAGGGGTTGTTTCAGCTCTATGAAGCAATCCACAGTCACTGCAGGACAAGTTTGATCCCCAGCCCAGGAAGCTTCCCACATGGCACAGCAGACCTCTCCTGCTGTGCCTGCTGCTCCCCTCAGCAGTGTATTTTGGTCAATCCGCCTGTTCTGCTCCCCACTCTGTCTCTGGCGAATCCTCTCACCGCCTGCACCCCAGCTTGTATGCATAAATAAACAAATCTTAAAAAAAAAACAACAACCATCAACATGTTTGCTCAATGGTGAAGGCAGATCCTGGGGAAAATTTACCTTTAAACATTATTGTCTAGTCCTGAAACAAGGACAGTAACAGGTAAATTGGAACCTGAACTGGGCTGCTTAAGATATCTTTCTTTCAATTGACTCTAATTAAGGCTTCAAATCCTGCTTCTGATCTCTTGTGTTAAAGAGGGCCTGGAAATCTGATTTTTTAAGTGGGTAAACCTGTTCTTTGGCATTCCTGGGCTTCTCCCCTGCAAACCTCATCAAAGAAAATTTATTATACTAGATTCTCATGGACTCATTGCTTTGTTTGATATTTGCGGGAAGGCTAAAGTTCATTCAGCAAACATTTGTTAAGTGCCTTCTATATGCCAGGCCTGTTCTAGGTACTGGTAATACAGCAGTGAGCTAACCGGCCCTCCCCCCCCACAAAAAAAAAAAAAACAACCCACCAGTCTTTATGGAGTTTACGTTATAATGAAGACAGAAAATAAATAAAGTATAGAATATTCCATATAGCAAACAATACCATGAAAAAGAGTATGGCAGACAAGATAGACAGAAAATGCCTGGGGATAGAGGCTGCAATTTTGAACAGGGAAGTCATCAGTGAAACCCAAGGAGGTGAGGGAGCACTGCATGTGCACATCTAAAAGAAGAATGTTTTGGGCAGAGGGAAGGGAAAATGCAAAGGCCCAGAGCAAAAGAGTGCCTAACAAGTTTGAGGAGTTGTAAGGACGTTGGGGACACTAGAACTGCCCTGTTCCGCACGGCAGCCTCTGGTCCTATGCCATTACCAAGCACTTGAAATGTGCCAAGTTCAAATCATGTAATTATTTTAGGATGGGAGAACAAAATAGAATGAGTGTGTTAATGGCCTAATTCTCTGTTATTTTCTATAACCACATCTGCAAGGTGACATCACAGCGCATCCCAGGAAGAGGTGGAGGTTTTTTGTTTTGGTTTGGTTTTTGCCTCTTGATTCTGTGTTTGCCACAAGCACTGGGATTGAGCCACTCAGACTCAAGAATGAAATAAATGCTTATTGTTTTCAGCTACTGAGTCCTGGGGTGGTTTCTTTGATGGCCATTCTGAGAAGTCCACCTCCCTTCTCTTGTTTATCAGTGATTCTCTGCTCTGATCTTTGGAAACTGTTACCAGCATCTAAAAGAGTAAGCACCTGTATTTGAAATATCTTTTTCTCTTGCATCAATGTTCCAAGTTCTTGGCTTAATTCCCCCCCAAGGGCTGTGGAAGGACACCCTCTGTGTATTGCCCGAATTCTTCAGACTGTCAAACCTGATCACAGGCCATGCTAAGCTAATCAGATCTGAACAAACTGTACTAATTTCAGGGGAGGTTGCCCCAGGTTGTAACTGCTGATGAGGCTGTACTCTATTCCGGCTCTGGAGTAAGATCCTTCTGGTTGAGGTTGAGCGAGCTAAAAAAATTTTTACCCTTCTACACTGCTGGTGGGAATGTGAACTGGCCCAACCACTATGGAAGGCTGTATGGCGATTCCTCAGACTGCTGAACATGGAGCTTCCATACGACCCAGGAATCCCACTTTTGGGAATTTACCCAAAGGATACAAAAACACTAATCCGAAAGGACACATGCACCCGTATGTTCATTGCGGCACTGTTCACAATAGCAAAGGTATGGAAGCAACCCAGATGTCCAAAAATAGATGATTGGATCCAGAAGATGTGGTACATATACACAATGGAATACTATTCAGCATGGAAAGAAGATAAACACATGCAATTTGCAGCGACATGGATGGAAT
>PVIJ01000601.1:0-227848 GCA_004024925.1 Scalopus aquaticus | reverse complement strand
AGTGGGAGAGAGGCAATCAGTGGGGGAGGCGGGGAGGGAGGCAGAGGGAGGGAAAGAAAAGGGCACAAAATGGAATAGAAAAGAACACAAGGGACCATGGAGATGGATCACGGGTGAATTGGTGGTGGGCTACCCAAGGGGAATACAAAATGTAAAAGACATAAATAACAATAAAAATATATATTTATAAAAAAAAAATTTTTACCCTTCTGCGTGAACATTTGATCTGATCCTCTGAGACCTGATAAAGATAGTATGTCAACTACCAACATCAACTATCATCAAAGAAATGCAACTCAAAAACACAAGGAAATACCTCCTCACTCCAGTGAGAATGACCCATATTAAAAATACATAAATAAATAAAACAGGAAAAAACAAGTGTTGGTGAGGGTGTGGAAGAAAAGGAACCCTCATACACTGATGGTGAGAATGTAGACTGGTCCAGATCCTATGGAAAATGGTATGGAGGTTTCTAAAAAGATTAAAAACAGATCTACCATATGATCTAGCAATTCTACTTCGAGGTCTTGTCCCAAAGAATAAAAAAATCACTAATTGGAAGTGAGGTATAAACACCTATGTTCACTGCAGTATTGTTTACAATGCCAAGTTACGGAAACAATCTATGGACAAGTTCCCATCAACCAAGAAGTGGTTTAAGAAGATGTGGTATACGTACACAATGAAATACTACTCAGCAACAGAAAATGAACTCTTGTCATTTTTGACAGCATGGATGAAACTGGAAGGGACTATGCTAAGTGAGAAAGAAGACAGAAGAAGAAAGACAAATACCAGGTAGTATCACTTATAGGTGGACCACAGTGAAACAAAGGGGTTGATAAAACTATACCAGAACGAGCCCTAGAAATATGACTGCAGAATTGAGGCTACTAGAAGCAGTAGGAGATTGTGGTGGGAACAAAATGGGGAGGGGCCCAGGGGCTTAGGGTAAAGGACTATGGGTGCTTTTGGTGGTGGGTGTGGTGTGTTGACAATCTGAGGAGGTGTGAACCTGGAACCCTAAATCATAACAGTCATAACACTGCTGTAAATCAATGTTTATCTCAAGAAATGTGTTGGTTTGGGTCAGATCAGGATATCATTTCAGTTTTCTCTCATTTTTAATTTAATTTAATTAAAAATATAAAAGTAATGTGTACCTTTTGTGATAAATTAAACAATAGAGAGATCCAGAAAGAAAAATGAATGCCCCCATGCCCCCCCCTTTTTAGGCAACTAATGACAAAAGTTTAGTATGTGTATTTTCATTTCATTCTCTATGTTCAAGTACATATAAAGACATATACACGCTGTAGAAGAGTTTGTTTTAAATTCGTGCTGTACATATTACATTACAATTTGTTTTTTCACTTAACTCATTATGGACATATATACAAGTCCTTACATCCAGAACTAACTCTTTATCTTTAATACTAGCACAACAGGGCCTCCCTGGTGGCACAATGGGTTAAGTCTCAGCACTATGAAGCTATCCACAGCCCCTGCAGCACAAGTTTGATCCCCAGTCCAGCCAGGGAGCTGACCCACATGGAGCAGCAGACCTCCCTGCCTCGCCCACTGCTCCCCTCAGCAGTGTATTTCAGTGCATCTGTCTGTTCTGCTCCCCACTCTGTCTCTGGTGAATCCTCTCACTGCCCCTCACACCTTGGCCTTCACCCCAGTTCTTGCATGCATAAATAAATTATAAATAAATCTTTAAAAAATACTAGCACAATATTCTAAAAGTATTAGCTCTTTCCCCACTGGTGAACATTCAGGTTATTATTTTTTTTATTTTTTACTCACTACAAGCAATGCCGCAATCAATATTACTATATGTCTACTTCTACCCTGGTGTCTTTAATTCTATGGGACAAAATTATAGCCATCCCTAGGTCAAGGGACATGTAATATTTCCTCTTAACTTAAAATACTTTTCCAAAAACTTGTAGCAATTTATGTCTCCCTCAAATCCTTGCCTATTCTGGATATTAGCAATTTTTATTTTTCATTGGTTATTTGCAATCTTTCTAATTGTTGCCAATCTGAGGATGAAAAGTATCTCTTAACTGTTCTCTCTTTTACTGCCTTCCAGTTTACTTTCCACTCTGCAGACACCATGATCTTTTTGAAACACCAATCTTATGATGTCACCTCTCTGCTTATTTCCAATCATTCAACAATAAAGGCCAAAGCCTTTGACACCCTGTGGTCTAATTGTCTGCCTCTCCAGTGGGCTTTCTCCCATTAGGGAAGACCGATGGGATTGTTCTCAGTCTTCTGACAAGTCAAATGACTTTTAGATTGTTGCTGATACAAGCCTCATAAGGAGCTATACCTTTGAAAATGTGACAAACTTATGCCTAAAAGGAATAATTATTTCTATTTTATTTGTCTCGATGGAAGTGTTTTTCCAGTTGCTTCGGGCAGATCACTTAGCATAAACATGGAAGCGTAAGCTTGTAAAAAAAAAAAACAAAACAAAAACAACAAAAAACATGTTAGGACGACACCTTGGCTCCCGAGGAATAATAGGCAGAAAGTCTGATCATAAACGTAGGGGGTTTTTGCTTCTCTTGTTTTTAAGTTGGACTTTTAAAGTTGAAGCTGCCTTTAATGTGCTGGTTTGCAGAACAGGAAATCTGATTTTCAGGGTGATAACACATTCTTTGACATTACCCAGTACAGTTGGATTTTTAATGACACTTTCATCTTCAAAGCCCTTCACCAACTCAGATGGATTAATTATTCATTTTTGGTTGTGGGTTAAAAAGACAAGTCTTCAAAGCCATCATCCTTTTCCCCTGCAAATGGGGCTCTTCACCTTTCAAATGTTGCTTTCCTGCCCCCAACGGAGAAAATAAATCACATCATTTTTTTAAGACAAAAGAATACAATAGAAATATAATCTTTGCACTGTGGAGAGATGATGTCCTTATATCCTGGGTAGAATTAGAAGAGGTCGGGAAGCAGTGTTTAAACTGTGTTTACTGTAAGCACCGCGAGAAATAACTCGGGTTAAAAGTGTTTGTTGCTGCTTAGCCTTTTGATGTGCTTTTAAAAAGTCACACAAATACATAAAGTGCATGGGTTTAAGCGAAGTGGGAACGCAATATGCAGATCCTTCTCTTCGTCGCTAAAGTATATTTCTTTCCTGTTCCCTTCAAACAGAAAAGTCTAATTGGGCTTTTGAAAGATTGGGTTTTGGAGAAGAAAACCCTCAATCCTCCCCCCACCCCTCCCCGGCCATCCTTGACTTGACACATCTTGTAACCGCAAGGGAGCAGTCTTCGCTTTGATGAGGTCTTCCCTCACCTCCCCAGAAATGAAAGAGCAAGAGTAAGTTTGCAAACAATTTAAAAGCTCTTTCCATTAGCCCTGGACGCCGGAAACCACAAAGGACAGTCAAGTTTGACTTTTCAAGGAGAAAGCCTCTGGTAAACTTTCCCTTCGCCGCCGGGATATCTGTTGGTTCCTGGGAGGAGCGCTTCTGAAACCTTGCCGATTCCTGGGCTCTTGAAGACCCAGAGCGGTGGATTACAGTAATTGAAAAGCTTGGGTGGCTTTGGGAGATTACCCTGTGTTTGGTGTGCACTCGCATTTCCAGGGTAGAGGACGAGAGCGGAGAGACCCTTTTGTTATTTTTTTTTTAAAACTTGAAGATCAGAGGGGAAGAAGAGGTTTGAAGTGTGGATTAGGGGCTCCTAAAACCTCGCCTATCATCTCCGTCCGGATCTTTATAAAAACACCCAGGAGTGCAATGGATTTAGAGAATCGTGCAAAGTTTCCTTGAAGCCTGTTCTGGAACCTGGCTTTGGGGACTCAGAAACTTGTCCAAAGACAGACTGTGTCAAGCAGTCTGAATGGACCAGGATCTCCGCTTTGAAGATTTTAAATCTCCTCTTCTACTGAGCGATTCATCTCGGCAGAGATTAACCTGCTTGCTTTTCGGCGAATGATGGAGAAACGGAAACCCGCCGGACTGCTGACCTGGCCTTACCACTTCCGCACGGTGCCCCTGGGAATGCCGGGGACCGTCCCTCGACTCCCGGTAAGGGACCCCTTCAGGGTCTCCCTGCGTATGGACGCCGCGTGCTGGCCGCGGGCGAACGCGGGCTGCGCCCCGAGGCGGCCCTACCTGTCCCTACCGCTGGAGGGCGCCTTCGAGCCCGCCTTCCTCCGCAAGCGCAACGAGCGGGAGCGGCAGCGGGTGCGCTGCGTGAACGAGGGCTACGCGCGCCTCCGGGACCACCTGCCCCGGGAGCTGGCGGACAAGCGGCTCAGCAAAGTGGAGACCCTGCGCGCCGCGATCGGCTACATCAGGCACCTCCAGGAGCTGTTGGAGCGCCATGCATTGGAGCAGGAGGGTCCGAATGGCTCTGGACCCCCACGGCGGGCCGAATGCAACAGCGACGGCGAGTCCAAGGCTTCCTCGGCGCCCTCGCCCTGCAGCGAGCCAGAGGAGTCGGGTAGCTAACTGGCGCCCCGGAACCCCGGTCCTGGCCTGGATCCCCGTGGCCACAGCACTGTGCACGTTGGGTGTCTGGTCTAGGTTTCCCTCCGAATGGTTTGAATTTTCACTTATTCCTCCCCCCAGGACTAAGTCTTGGGAAAAATAAATTAATGCTTTAGGGAGAAAAAAAGTATTTTAATAATCGGGCTACTCCCCCGGCCTCTTATTGGTTGTGTGCTTGCAACTTAAACATGCTTATTAAGGAAACTTTTCCTGTGTTTCGAAAATACAGAGGGTGCACGATTTTGAGCATCTCATTCTAAAAACGGTTATTCTGAACACTCAAAGGGAATTCCCTCCAGTCGGGCGTTCGGCAGTGGGGGTAAATGACGTGCATATACTGAAATAAGTCCAAACTTAACCAAAGAACTTCTCCCAAAATAAACACATGACGGTCCTCACAACGAAAGGATCGTCCCCCTGCATTCCTGCCTTTGAGAATTGGTCAGACACTTAACTTGGACTGAAGGGGACTCTAAGCTGACACTTGAGAACAGTTTTCAGAGCTCGCCATTGAATGAATATGTGGACGGCGTGCTAGAGAAGACATTCAGTGTTTGATGCATCCTGTTTTATGGTGAAGTGGCCAGACGTGGAAACGTTATAGGAGTTAGAAGATAACCTATATTCGTGATCTTTTCGGAACAGAACTCAGATTTGTATGCAAACTTTTCCTCTCAGTTGTTTTCAACACTTTTTCTTCTCCTTTTCCTTTTCTTTATATCCCTCCTTGTGGTTCTCACTCCATCTACCTTTTGGTTAAAGTGACACCATGACTTAAAAAAAAAAAAAAAAGGAAGTGCTTAGATGGCTGGGTGGGATGGATTGAGGCTGGATATTTTGGAACTTGTATCACCAGGAGGGCTTCCAGGTATGTTGAAATTATCTAGTGACTTTGGCTGTGTTCTGGCCTTTATTTTTCCTCTGGAAAAAAGTTATGAATTCAGTAGATAAGGCAAATGCTTGTTGACAAAGAATAAGCATTATTGAAGATAACTTTTCTGTCTCAAACATTTCTTAGTAGACTGACTTGCCTTTTCCATGGATGCAGCTTTTGTATGCAGGATCAGGGGTGGGGCCAGGAAATGCATTAGGAGAGAGAACCAGCAATGATGAGGCTTGTTTTAAGTAATCCCCACATTGGCCCCATAGATGGGCTTTGTTACCTCCTTTTGATTGATGTGTCAACTGATCCTCAGTGAACATCATTTACATGCTGGGAATTAATATTGGATGTTCTTCATATTTTTTTCTTTTCTCACAAATCTGTGAGGTGGGTACTACATGTATTTTGTGGTTAAAACAGTGAAGCTGGGCCTCCCTGGTGGTGTAGGGGTTAAAGACTCAGCACTATGAAGCTATCCACAGCCACTGCAGCACCAGTTTGATCCCCGGCCAGGGAGCTGATCCACATGGTGTAGCAGACCTCTCCTGTCTTGCCCACTGCTCCCCTCAGCAGTGTGTTTCAGTAGATCCACCTGTTCTGCTCCCCACTCTGTCTCTGGTGAGTCCTCTCACCCATCCCTTCAAACTCTGACCTACACCCCAGTTCTTGTATGCATAAATAAACAATCTTTAAAGACAAACAAACAAAAAACATGACGCTCTGAGGTTACACACTGCCAGGTTAGAGTCACTGGCTGAGCTGAGATTCAGTCTTGAGTCTGCCTGTCCCCAGGTGTCGGCCTACTTGCTCCCTGGCTATGATCTCCATCACTCTGTCATTTAGCTGGGTGACCAAGCCAACCTTACTCAGTCTCTCTGCAACTCAGTATCCTGGTCCTATTCTCAGGAGTGGAGTAGTGAAAGGCCTTGGTGACTGGCAAGGTACTATCCAGTGATAAGTTAAAAGTGTTATTATTTGGAGAAAGTACTATTTCTTAGTTCTGTGGAGAGCAAGCCTGGTTAATAATGGTGGTTAGGTGGAGTTAGTGTGATTTCTCCAGTGTTGCAAAAGGCGGCAGAGTAACCACATTTTTTTTTTTTAGCATTTTACCTTCTACCATAAAGTTCTAGGTAATACAACTTGCCCTTTGGAACACTGAATCCACATCAACACATGTACTTGCTAATATTTCTAATGAGTTAAAATAGGACTCTGTTGTTTCCAACTGCACCGATAAATGCTATGTAATGAATGATTCAGGACCAAACTTCCCTTTTTCTTAAATGCCGGAGACTTTTGGATAAATAAACAACATGCAATCACTGTTTCTTCCTGCCTATGACTTAAGTTCCATCCTGGCAAACACCAGTATTGTCATCATTTTGGTCTCCCCACTGGTTGTTATTCTACATGGGGGTTTCACAGAAGGAAGCCTGAGTGAGACATATTTACTGGCCAGGAAGAAACAGAGAAAACACCCATGTTGCCTTCTTGGCTGAGTTGGAGGAGAAGCTAACTACTAGTTGCAGAGAATCTTAGGACTTATCTCTTTCTGGCATCTTATATGCTAATAACTCTCCATTCTGCTCTGGTGTGGGGCAGGCACCTTGACACTGTCTTTTCTAAAGTAGGAACAATACTACTAATAAAATAGTCTATTTCTGTTTACTCTATAGAGATGATGTGGTTGTTTTTTAATGCATAAAAAATAAAGATTTGTCATCACTTACATCCTTTAAATAAAGGTATAAGATGTATGAATTAATATAATACACTTGGCTGAGATGAATGATTTTTTTTTAAAGATTTATTTTTTTAATTTATACATACAAGCTGGGGTACAGGCCAGAGGCGTGGGGCGGCGAGAGGGTTCACCAGAGACAGAGCGGGTAGCAGAACAGGCAGATCAGAAATACACTGCTGAGGGGAGCAGCGGGCAAGGCAGGAGAGGTCTGCCGCGCCATGTGGGATTCTCCCTGGCCGGGTGTCAGCTTGCATCGCCACTGCCGGCAGCTCCACAGCTGGGGAGGCCCTGAGATGAATGATTTATAAGGAAGGTAGATTTAAAAGAGAATTTTTTTTTTTTTTAAAGATTTATTTTTTATTTATACATACAAGCTGGGGTACAGGCCAGAGGTGTGGGGCGGCGAGAGGGTTCACCAGAGACAGAGCGGGGAGCAGAACAGGCAGATCAGAAATCCACTGCTGAGGGGAGCAGCGGGCGAGGCAGGAGAGGTCTGCCGCGCCATGTGGGATTCTCCCCGGCCGGGCATCGAACTCGCATTGCCGCTGCCGACAGCTCCATAGCGCAGCGCTTAACCGCTGCGCCACCAGGGAGGCCCCTAAAAGAGAATTTTATTCTGAGAAACCTTGAGAGGTTTTTAATGTGGTTTTGTTTGGAGGCTGATTGGAAATAAGGAGTGATTTTGAGAAACCTTAACAAAAACCCATCTCAATCATATTGCAGAGAAAAAAAATCAGGCCTTTTTTTGGGAACCTGGCTTACAGGAGGAGCAACAATTTTTTAAAGGTTCTAATATTTTAATCCTCTCATGAACATCTGCACACTCCCCACAGATAAGGTCACTGCAAAATCTTTCATCTTTACTCCTTCCTTTCCCAGCACTGCACTGGCCTCTGGCCCCAGGACTTTCTGCATTCTGTGCTTGCATTTCGCTGTTTTCTGAAGGTCTTTTCCTTCTATGCACAGGCCATGTCTGGCAAGTCTAGGTCTGGACTCCTTTTGCTTTGTGTATCTGAGGGATCGTAGATCATGCCAGCGCCAGCTGGCTTGTCTCCACCAAAATGGGTTGAGTCCAGATACAAAGAAGATGTCGGGGTGGTCTTGCACATTTGAGCAAGTTCCCGACTTTCTGTCATAGGTTCTGTCTGGTGCCTTCCTGGGTGAAGGACGTCAGTGGCACAAGTGCCACTGAAGCAGTGGGTCGGTCGTGAGCTTCCTGGGCCTGGGTAGTTACTGTGTAGTTTGTGATGGGGGTGGATCTTCGGAAGCCAGGGAGGAAAAGAGCAACAAATAATTTTCAATGTTCAGTGATTCCTTTTCCTGAAAATGAATGCTTAATGAACTGTAGAAAAATTTGATTTTCCAAAATTAATCTTTGCAGAACTAATTGCCACCAAGTTTTGCAAAAGCAGTGGAGTGAGGGGATTTCTGTGCAAATTAATGCATTGAAAGGAGAAAACTTACATGTCCTTCAGGATCACCATATTTTCCTTAAATTTTTTTGGTCACTCAGCCCAGATATGGCTATTTATTACACTCTAGTGCTTTTAGAATATTTCTGGTGGTTCCTAACCCTTGGTTAAGTACCAAGATACCCTGCTCAGCCCTGGGTGTGCAAAGAAGGAGGGTGACAGGGTATAACAGTTTGCCTCTCTGGGGCTTGTTGAGCCCTACTCCCCCACTGATCTGGTGATCTGTTGAGCGAGTCCCTAACTTCTCTAAGGTCTAAGTTCCCTTGGGCGAAGGGAAGAGTGGAATGCATATGATCTCGCAGGCTCTTCCAGTTGGGAAATGCCATTGATCTACCATGTGCAAAGTCCCAAACTGGGGGGAAGAAATGTCACGAAGATACTCCCACTTCCTGCCACACAGCATGGCAGCTGTTTCTGTGTTCTCTTTTCTCAGTAGAAAGATCCAATTCCAGAACTGCAACTTGCTCTTTCTTGAATCCTAGTTGCTGCTACAATCCACCTCCCACCCCTTTCTTTAATGTAGGCTTCATTAATTAGTTAAATGAAATTTGAAGGATTTTACAGTCTGGAGGAAAAGTGGACTCACTTGACTTCAGTTTGAAGAAAAAAGGTATTAGTGGTCTCACTGATGTCCAGGATGAAAAGGCTATGGAGGAAAGAGGGATTTGTTCTTGCTTCAAGTGAGTAAAACCAGGAGGAGAGGCTTCTTTGGGAACACAGAATGGCCGGTGAAGACGGAAGACTGCAGGCAGAGGCCCTAGGGGAGCAAAGGTGTCCAGAAGGCAGGAGCCAGGGGGACTAGACTGAGTGGCAGGAAACCAGGCTGGATCGCCACAACAAGGCTCCAGGAGGCATCGGAAGCCAGGCTGAAGAAAAACAACAGACTTGAACTTTATATTTTAGCTAATGGGAAACTATAATTAAATTTTTTTTTTTTTTTGGTTTGGAGAGAGGGCGAGGTGTTGGGTGCTGTGGTTGTGGAGCGCCCTGGTGGCAGGAAGCAGCAGACTAAGGAGAGGAAGTGGGGCCTGGAGGAGGGCAGGGGCAGTGGAATGGACAGGAAGGGAGGCCTTGGGGGAGGACGTGGGAGGGGCATTGATAGGTCTGGGGGAATCTCGAGGCGGGGGGGGGGGGGTGGTTCAGAAGAGGAGACATTAAGAGACAACTCAAATGGGAGCTTATTAGCTGATACTGGAAACTCAGAAAGAGAAGCAGATATCCAAGGTGAAAGTCTTGTTTTAGATATGCTGGATTTAAAATGCCTGTAGGCCCTTCCTGCCTACACGTGGTTGGAAATGCTGATCTCGAGGTCAGAGGGAAGGCAGAGATTGCTGTGGATTTGAGAGTCAGACACATGTAGGTGGTAATAGGAGTAGATGTGATCTCCCAGGGAGAATATTGATGAGAACAAGAGAAGAAAGTCGGGGCAGGCCCATTTTTAAGGAGTGGCAGGAGAAGAAACGTCTTTGAAGAGGACTGAGGAGTTGGAAGGAGAAGCGGGCATGATGAGATCATGGCAATTAAATGTGGATACATTTTATAAGAAGGAGGGAGTGGCTGACAGCAGCATTTGAGTCAGAGGTGTCAAGGAGTTAAAAGTATGACAGGGACTTACTGGAATCCGCCAATGAAAGATCACTGGAGACCCCCGTAAGAGCATACAAGGGGTGAATATCAACCCAGAGGTAAGGTCAAACACTTCCCTTTCAAGATGCTTCACAGACAATGGAGAGAGCGCGGGGGTCATAAAAGGGGAGCCCACTGAGGGAAAGATGGCGTAGCAGAGATAGTGCTGAGCCCGAGGCCTTACAGGCGGAACAGATCTAGTTGATTGAGAGGCGCACACATGAGACCGAGACCGGCTTCAAGAGTCTAAAACCAAGCGGAGGTGCAAGGAACTGAGGGGACGAAGCTGAGGAGGGCAGGGTTGGTAGGCAGGGGACAGGGCTGGCGTGGGTGTTAAGTCATGACGAAGTTGGAGCAGAGGCTGACATTTATAGGTGACGGTGTGAAATGCTTTCAAATAACTGTTTTTAATGATTTGTTTAAACAGTTCCCCTAACTTCTCTGTCATGAGCTAAAACTGAAATACTACTTATATTGATTTCCTATTTTATCGCTTCGGGATCAAAGGCAAATCTCGACAGCCCAACAATAGTTATAATGTAGTCATAGACTCAACACACTGCCCAAGAGCCTGGCAGCAAATGGTGGTGGCCCGGTTGTTTATTTTCTTTTTGCTGGGGCTTAAAAAAAATATTCTTCTTATGGCTAGGTAAAACATCTTCATCAGAACAGCCCGTACAGGGTAAATCAGTGGATTGAAGACTAGGGAGAAAGAAGAAAACAAGACCTTAATACTTTCCTTGGTGGAGTTTCTGGAGATAGAGGAAGAAGAAAAACATGACCTAGGAAAAAAGCACAGGGTTTGGAGGAGAGCAGACTTGAGATGCTTTTCAGTCACCCAGGTCTGGAAGGAGGGGGCTGCTCCCTCAGACTCACACCTCTTGACCACTGTGTCAGAGACTCCAGGCCCAGCTACTTAACTCCTGCCCTCCTGACGCTGGGCGCGCTATGAGCCTGAAACTGAATTTTCAAGCCAAGTTCCCCAGGCTGGGAACAGTACCACCCGCTACCCCCAAGCCAACCCAGGTTTCGGAAGGCGCATTTCAAACGTTTCTGAGGCATTGCTGCCTAGACAAAAGGTCTCTTCAAAACTCCCACAGTCGTCACTGTCATCTCCAAAAGTGGACTGTGATCCCACGGGTGCCCTGGGAGTGAGATGGAAATGTGGGGCGCCCCTCTGCAGAGTGACTTCTGAAAAGGCGGACTCTCCCCTGGGCGGGCTCTCGACCCTTCTCTGTCAGCCATCTCCGCTGCTTTCATCTGCATGTTGGGAGGACAGGCTGCTGCAGAGGGGAGAGGGCCTGAAGTTGCTTTTTGTTTTCCTTATTGGTCCATGAAACCATAGAACTGTCTCCAGCTCTTTGATTATTATCTCTGAGTTGTATGTGTGCTTTACTCCCAGGCTCTCTGGGTGGTGAGATGGGTTTTTAATCCTTTCGTTGCTATTTAGCTGCGTCCTGGGGAAAACCTGTCAGCAGCTTTTTCATGTCAGTTACTCACTGTCATTAACCATGGCCAGCACGAAACCGCAGAGGCTGCAGAGGAAGTGCCTCCAGATGATCAAACTCTCCTAACTGGTTTTCGCCTACAGAGCAAGCCTTGAGGGGGCCACTCCTGAAGATGTTTCTCATTTCCCTGACAGTAGAGACATTTCTGAAGAAGGGATCTGATCTTCGAGTCATAGGGCCAGAGAGGGATGTAGGAATTGACCTAACTGAACCCCAGAGGCTTTAGTTAAATGAAAGATAAAACCAGGCAGGGCAGAAGGCTGTCTGTTCTCTCTTTAAAAACCTATATTGACAGAAATTCCCCACCAGCTATTATTGTCGGAGGGCCTTTTAGAAGGCAGCCGGCCAAATATGTATTATTCTCATCTGATCTTTATAACCATCGGCGAGGGGTGTAACATATCACTTGCATTTAAAGATGGGGAAAGTGAAACTTAGAGAGATTAAGTGATTCATCATACAGATAAGTGGGAGCCAACTGCCTTACTGGCCACCATCTTGCCCTCTGTCATCTGCCCATTCATCATCAGCAAATAGTCGCTGATTGCCCAGAGGGAGCTTAGTTTTAGGAAGAGGACAGAAGTTGAACAAGTATAAACGTTTCAGGTGGTGAGAATGGGTAAGAAGAAAAACACAACAAGAGCATCTGTAATTCGACTGCTATTCATCCTTATTTTCAACCAACATGTCTTCCCCTTTGGCTATCCTGAAGCAGCCCTGTGAGATCCAAAGCAAGGTCATTTTCCACCCTAACAGCAGACTTGAAGATTGGCATCAAGCCCCCTCTACCACATGAGATCTATGGTCACAGTTAAATATCCCTGTTTGAAAAAACAAAGACAAATAGAATAAAGTGCATGTGGGGTCCTGGCTACTTAGGAGATCCCCATCCACTCCCGCTTCCATTCCCAGAGACCAAGGGTGATTGGGAACATTAGAACACTTCCTGGGGTGACTCTGGTTGGACATCTAAAGGGAGAGCAGATGGGTCTTCTTTAAAGAAGACCCAAGGTTTCAGCGGCACCTAAAGGTCCTAGACTCAGTCCTGACTTCGGCACCTACTGACTGTGTTTCCTGGGAAAGTAACACAACCTCTCTGAACCTGTTTCCTCATTTGTAAAATTAAAGGCAGTAACTCCTATTCCACCTCCTGGAGGAGGGGCAGTAGAGGTGAAACGAGGCTACATAAGTAGAAGTTCTCTATGAAGTAGCAGGCTATAACTGTCAGTCCGAGCGCCAACCAGTTCTCTAATGAAATATAGACCTGAGAAATTCAAGTCTATCCAGTCTGCAGGAATATTCTGGTCAACAAGTCAGTTGGTGTTGATTACATTCTTTTTTTTTTTTTTTAAAAGGTTTATTTATTTATGCATACAAGCTGGAGTACAGGCCAGAGGCATGGGGCGGCGAGAGGGTTCACCAGAGACAGAGTGGGGAGCAGAACAGGCAGATCAGAAGTACACTGCTGAGGGGAGCAGCGGGCGAGGCAGGAGAGGTCTGCCGCGCCATGTGGGAATCTCCCCGGCTGGCCAGGCGGCAAAATCGCATCGCTGCTGCGGACAGCACAGGGCTTAATCGCTGCACCACCAGGGAGGTGTTGATTACATTCTTAGGTGTACTGATGGAAATAGCTTCTAATGTTGCGTTATTAGCCACGCCAAAATGTACAACAACGTTGTCATTTCTCACAACTGAGACTGTGAGATTGACTGGGGGCTCATCTGCTGGTCTACCCTGGGCTCAAGGCTGAGGTTGCAGATGGGAATTGGAGGGTAGCCCAAGAGCATCTCCCTCCATGTGATTCTCCCCAAAGAGATCTGGGTTTTTTTCTATGATTATCTCATAGCAGCAAGAGGGCAAGCATGTCAGTTCTTTGGCGGCTAAGACTCAAGAGTCACACAAAGCCTGTATTTTTCTGGGCAAAGTAAGTCATGTGGCAGGTGCAGAATCAGGAGAAGGAAAATAGATTGCACTTTATAGTAGGAGAAGCTGCAAAGCCATATTGGAAAGAGGCATCCAGGACAGGAGAAATTGTCACGGTCACACTGGCCGATGATCTACCACAAATGCTCTGCATCTGAGATGTCACTGTCTTTAAAATAATCCGTTCTAGAGTTATATCAATCTTGCACTGAAGTGGCCAGGGCAACAAAGAACTCCCATACCTTTCCCCATTCACCCACATTCTCCAATTGTTCCTATTTCACTGCATTTGCTTCTTTGCTCTCTCTGAATATTAAAGTACTAATTAGCCTTTGTTGCATTTTCTGAATCTCTAAACATGATGTCCCATCACCTTATGCACTCTAGTATGTATTTCTCCTGAGCAAGATCTCCTGTGTGTTTTCTCCAAGACCTCCAAGCAATTCTCCAGCTCTCAGTGGACAAAGAGTGGGTGTCCTACAATTCAGCTCAATTCTGACACTATGCAGAGATCACACCAGAACCCACAAGTTAGGGGTTCGGTCCCATGAGACTGCCCCCATTTTGGATGCGAGTTCAGGTTGTCAACTGTGCTTCTGACCGACTGGCATTAAATCAGAGGTGCCCATGGCTCCTGCCTCAGCTTTAATTAACTTGCTATAGCTACTCACAGAACTCAGGAAACCAGTTTACTTACTAAATACGAAAGAACAGCCAGATGAAGAGATACAGAGTGAGTTCTAAAAGATTCCTGAATGCAGGGGATCTGTCAAGTCTGGGATGAACCACCCTCCTGGCATATGGGTGTATTCTGGTTCCCAAATGGGGAAACTCTGCGAACCCTATCTTTTGGGGTTCCATGGAGGTTTCATTGAGATTGATTAAAGCACTGGCCCTTGGTAAGGAGCCAATCTCCAGCTCCTTTCTCTTCCCCAGAGGTTGTGGGAGGGGCTGAAAGCGCCAACTCTCTAATCACAAGATTGTTTCTCCTGGCAACCAGGCTCTATCCTTAGGGGCTTTCCAAAAGCCACCTCATTAGCACAAATTTTGGTGTGGTTGAAAGGAGCTTGTTAAGAACAAGCCACCTTCATCACTTTTATCACTTAGGAAATTCCAAGGGTTTTCAGGAACTCTGAGCCAGAAAGGGGGATGAAGATCAAATATATCTACCTTATTATAAATCACCACATCACACCAGGGCACTACCCTGCATAACCTCCAAACCAAGAAATTAACATCCATGCATTATCATTGACCAATTCATGGATTCTTCTCAAATTTGGGAGTTAGGATCAGCTGTGTCAACAAGGCCAGCTTTTCCTTTTTTGGTTGATCCCAGATCCCTCCCAGGGATAGACATTGCCAAGGTTCATGTCATTTCAAATTCCCTTTAGTGTCTGCCAGGTCCTCGATCTGACATTTGCCGTTTTCCCAGTTGTAACTGATCAGTATTTGGGGGAGGGAAGTATTATAATATTATGCCAGTAACTCCCACCGACTAGCTTTAGTAGTCATCGACAATTCCTACCTGCAATCTGTCACCTCCAGAGTGCCTGCCAAATGCTGGCTCTCTAGTCCCATTAGTAAGTCCTCCCATACTTATCAGCTGGTATTCACTGACATGGAAGCAGTCACCCTACTCTCTAGCTGGCTAAACTCCTGGTCATCAGTCAGGTCTCTGCTTAAATGCACTTCTTCGAGAAGCCCTCCCTTACCCCTCGACCCAGCCAGGTATCCTTGGCTTCCCTGACTTTCTCTGCTACAGCAACTAACACAACACAGCCATTTGTGGAGTTATTTGCTTACTCTTTGCCTCCTCCTAAAGTCAAAAAGCACCACATGTCCGAAGGCTTTTTTACTCACCACTGTAACTGATGGACTGGGTGAATGACGGAAGGCCCTGTAGGACTGAACCTCCTTTTGTTTTCACCAAGATCTGGAGGTTTGCTGGGGTGTGTTGGAAAGAAGGGCTTCTTTTCCTGAATGCCTGAGAAGGAAAAGGCACAGAGAAGTAAACCAAGTGTTAAAGTGATCACTGCAACCCAAACAGAAGCCTCACAGCGGAGGACTCCAGTCCAGCGAGAACACGACCCTCTAAACCCCTCTGGGGATGCCCACCCAGGCCACACACCACCCAGCAACACATTTTAGTTATTTTTTTTTTGCAGAGATCAGCAGTGTTGATATTTATTTTTTTATTAATATATATATCTTTTACATTTTGTATTCCCCTTGGGTAACCCACCACCAATTCACCCGTGCTCCATCTCCGTGGTCCCTTGTGTCCTTTTCTACTCCATTTTGCAGTAACACATTTTATTTTTTATTTTATTACTTTTAAAAATATTTATTTATTTATGCATACAAGCTGGGGTGTAGACCAGAGGTGTGGGGCGGTGAGAGGATTCACCAGAGACAGACTGGGGAGCAGAACAGGCAGATTGACTGAAGTACACTGCTGAGGGGAGCAGTGGGCAAGGCAGGAGAGGTCTGCTGCGCCATGTGGGAATCTCCCTGGCCGGGGCTCAAACTCGTGCTGCGGTGGTTCTGGATAGCTTCACAGTGCTGCGCTTAACCCGTTGCACCACCAGAGAGGCCCTGCAGTAACACATTTTAAACGCAGAATTGAACATTCTCCTTAGGACTACAGCTCACATGGCAGCCACTCTGGAGAGAAATCTTTGTAAGAGGCTGAGTGTATTTTTCAAGAAGGCTTAGTAAGGCTGCAGTAGCAAACATCCCCCCAATCTCTGTGACTTGAAGCAAAAGGCATTTCTTCCCACATATGCTACATGTTCACTGAGAAGTGTCTGGGGGGGGTTCATTTGTCCTGGTCACTCTGACTTCCCAAGGGATGGGTGCTCTGGGTCGAGAAACAACACGTGCTGGTTCCCAGAGCTACTGCTTGGGCTACATGCCACATTACTCACATCTCACCGGCCCACACCAATAATAGGGCGTGTTCAAGTACACAGGGTAGGAATAGAGTCTCACAGAAGAAAGGGTGCTGATTATCTGTGAACAGTAATAGAGTCTATCACGTTGGTGGTTTGAGTGATATTCCCTCAGTCTCAGAGGTACTTTGGAGTTCACCGTTAACCTGATTCTTCTGACTTATTCTATGTGTTCTGGATGAGGAAGGGTTCCAGAGTGCAAGGCTGATCTGAGTGTGACTTTGAGATGCTCCTGGAGAAAAATATTGCTCCTTCCAGAGAGAGGTGTAAAAGGGAACTCGTGCTTGACTAGATAAAGGCTTTGAAGCATTTTATAACAGATTGATAAAGATCCAACTTTCCATCACATCTCACTTTATGGCTAGATCCAAATCACATTGGAAAAATGACTTAATCTTCCTGTGTTCTTGTATGGTTGTCTCCTCCCTGATAAAGCAGACTGTGAGGTTGGAGGTTGGTTAAAGAAAGGGGTCAGTTGGAAGGAGGAAACCACACTGAAGGCCATCCAGAGTAGGGACGTGGAGGAAGGAGAACATCAAGTGTGGACAGTCTTGCATTCAAATCCTGACTTGTGTGATCTTGAACAAGTGACAGCTTTTCTGAGCAGGCCGCCTCTGTGAACCAGGAACATTGCTGACCTCATAGAGTATTTGCAAAGGGCCTGCCAGCTAATAGGTGCTCAGGAAATTGGTTGTGGTGTCTGTTTATTGTTATTTACAGGTGGTGATGAAAATGGCAGACTCAAACCGTAGAATGACGGGTGACTTCAGAGGCCCTAAATCTGGTGTCTTTGCCTCTGAAGTCTGTTCATACTTCTCTAAGACAGGCTGTCATCCCTGAGTCACTGCCACCATGCCAAGATGCCCTTTGTGATCCAGCTGCCAGAGAGTTGGGTTCAGTCCACTGCAAAGTACCAGGGCCAGCTGGCCTGGCCCAGGATTTGGTGATTCCTCCCTGTGAGCTACTGTCTCTGATGTGGTCAGTTGATGGGTTTGGATGTAGGAATGGTCTGTCTTGCTGAGATTGATGAGTCAAAGTCCCAAGCACCCTAGACACAAAGGCGCTGAGCAACACTGTCTCAGAATGCGACTTCCGAGAGGGCTTCACACTGAATTGGAGGTTCCTTTTCCACACTGAGGGTGCTGGACCAGGTGGCAAACCCAAGGTGCTGTATTGCCAAGTTCAGTTGCTAAATCTTGTCATCTAAGAAGTAAGAATAAATATTCCAGGAACATTCTTGAGTTGAGCCTGCACTCAGCAAGGTAAGCCTCAGGAATTTTTCATTGGGTTTGTACTGACACGAGATCTTCATTAAGGGCATAAATCATTTGAGAATCATGTAAGCACTTATCTGAGGAACTCTACAATTCATACACTTCCAAAAGTTTGGTAGGATATGTACTCTCTTAGGGCAAACAGGTATAAAGTGAGACAGGGTGCAGAATGGGAATAGCAGTATCCACATTACAGGATTGTTCTGAGGATAGAGTAGCTAAATGTAAAGGGGTCAGACCAATGCCAGGTTTGTTATGTAAAGGTAGTTGTTTTTATTAAAATAAACACTTGTCCTAATATACCACTGAAAATACACTAGTGCAAATCCAAATCCAACAGATGTTGTGGTTCTACTTTTCTCTGCAACACTGAAAAAGGTTAAAAGATAAACCTGCTCCCATTTGTGTGTCCACAGTATCATTTAATTTATCTGTTCCCTCTCGACCTCACCAGACTGAGCCTTGAGGACAGAGACCACAAGACTGGCCCCAGCATTCGGAAGCGAGCTTGGCTCCATCTAGTACTCGGCACTTGCTGAATGACTGAAAGTGAGCCATTGCAGCAGAAATGGTTGTTTGCTCTTATGTCCTGGCCTCAGCTTCTTCCTCTTCTCACCCAGTAAGCAGAGCTATACTCTGAGCTTGTGTCTCAGCCCTTCCTCACCCTTACCAGGTTCCCTTGTGAGTGTCCCCTTGGTTGAAATATAACAATCCATTGAGTCCATCTTCTGACCTCTGTCGCCACCTAGATATCCTGTGGCACCTTCAGTTCAGTGTGTCTCACTCTGAACTCACACCTCCTTGGAAATGTTCTGCTCAGCCGCTCCCTGCTTCTGCGGGGGTAACCATCTTCTAGCACTCCAGGCACAGCGCTGCAGACCCACGGCTGCCTCCTTTCTTTCTAAACTTCCATTGCCTTATCGCTATACTAGCCAAGAATATTTTGGTTGCAAGAAAATTCAAATCCAACTAACCTAAGCACAAAGATAATTTGTTTCCCTCTCACAGAACTGGCAAGTCCAAAGGTATTGTTTTCAGGGACAGATGAGTCCGGTATTAAAATCTTAGGTCACAGAAACTCCATTTTCTACCCCTCGGCTTTGTAGTTATGTGGGCTCCATTTGCACGAAAGGTTGCTCATGTGGCAAGATGGCTGTTAACAGGTCCAGATTCCATCACATGCTCTGAGAACACCAAAGGAGAGTAACTCTGGGTAACAGAGAACTCCTGAGATTAGCTTTTATTTTAACTCGATCAAGTGTCAATCCCCGAGCCAGTTCCTGGGCTGGGAGCTGGGGGTAGAGGAAGTGACTAGAGTATCCACGTCTGAGTCTAGCGTGGGCTTGAGCGCCCAAACCACAGGAACCGGGGAAGAAGGTGGGGTGCTTCTCTATGCAACGTGACTTCCGTGGCAGAAGAGGATTTGTGCAGGGCACGTTACAAGCTGAAGAGACCCCTGCCACAGTCTGAGAGACAGCAGAGAGCATCTCAACAGGTGTGTGACACAGGCACTGAGAACGAAGTTAGAACTGGCAGGACTCCGACGAGGCAGGCATCACAGATGTGACACCGGGTGGTAGTGTCTTCCCTTCTCTGCCCTGGGAAGACTTTAAAGGAAAAAAGATGGTGAGTTAACATGTCCATTTTGAGATGTTTACGGAGATGAGTCGGTGGCGATACCCAGATGTGGGTTGGAGAGACGAATGTGAGCTCGCCAGTCAGATAGTGGCTGAGGTCACGGGGACCAAAGGGAGTCATGAGCCAGAGCGCATTCTCGGGGCTCTCTTGGCTGTTTGCACTGACAGGCAGGCATGTTTATACTCAAGGCAATAAAAACAGCTGGTGACTTCAGTTTCATTTGAAAATTTATTTTTAGGTTTTTTTTTTGCCTCAAGTGGTAAAATAACATCTTTAGAACAAAGGAAAGCAGTGTTTACATCTTTCTTTTTTCTTTTTAAACTCAAAATATTAGCCATTACTTTCTATTGTTAAGAAATGAATAGGGCCAAGTTCACGCGAGAAATGCTACATATAAAAAAAGGCTTATAAAGCACAAAGGTCACTGCATAGACCATTCTCACCTGCTCTCACCTTCCTGAAGCTAACTTTCAAAGCAGCTAATAAAATTCACTTAAGTATTTAAGGTGAGCTGCAGCATTTCTTACAATGACATCACTTAGTTTTGGGAGAGGTCCTCGCTTTGAATTAAGTTTCAAATGATGTGTCATTAGGCAAGCCTAGTCGAGGGTGTCCAGACACTGGTGTTGCCTCATCGCCAGAGAATCTAGTACCTGCCGGAAGCCTGCTTCACACCTTAAGTGGCTTTGGCGTTCACTGTTAACTTGTACCCTTAACTTACCTGTGCAGAACAGCCACTGGTTCTGTCTGAAGGCCTGAGTCATCTATAATTAAGATCCTTAACTTATTTATTGATAACTTTCAAACTCTATCATCAAAAATGCTTACGTTACTGAGTGCACAGTGTGAAGATGTGCTATACTATTTCACAACATATGCTGTCCAGAGGAGTCTCCTTTTCCCCAGCCTCCTAAAGAGCAGCTTCTAGAAATATTCCAATGGGAGCTTTAATTATAAACTGAGGGATGTTTTAGGAAAGAAAATTTTTAGGATGAATCTCTGAAAACAACCTGGGAGAAAATCAGAAAACAGTAAAGTAAATCAAATTCAAATCTAATTGTCCTAAGCTACAATGTATTTAGCACAAAACAGAAACATCCTATTGTAATTTAATTAGCTTTTTCTATTTTACTGGCTATTTAGACTCTACCAAGGGCTTAGTGACCTATAATTTTCACGACTTTGTCAAATTTATAAGCAGTATACAACACGAAGTCTGACTGGGTGGCACAAGACTAGCCAGCCTGTCAACACAGAGCAACCAGCAGCACCACAACTGTGGCAGCTTAGTGCCGTCACAGCAACCCGATAGGAATGTAGAGATGTTCGGTATCACGTGAGGGGTCACTGCTGGGTGAGGCGTCGTTCAAGAAAAGTTTGCCAAACTGGACATTATGACAGATTCCAGCAGACACCACTTTGCAGATAAGTTAAAACCTGCATATTTAGAATGAGAAAGGTGGCAAGTCTATGAAAAACTATATTCTTTATTCTCACACCTCCACACACATTCCTTCTTCAATCTCATTATCTACTTCTATCTAAGATCCTGACATGACCCGGTGGTACTCTCCAAGTAAAAGTGGTATTTAGAGTTTGGCTCAGTGCAGGGGAAGTGGGTGGTTAAAGGACAAACTGACAGAGGGAGGGAAGAAAGAAAACATCACAAGCCATATTTAATAGAACATTCTTCATGACACTCCTAGGATGTAAATAGAGCTTGGTATGAAGAAGTTCGTTCTGATGATTAAAGACTTATATGACCGAGTAAGGCTATTTCTTTCTTATCCCCACCCCCTAACAGATCTGCTGAAAATCCGTGGGACAATGAGGGAGGATGCATGAAACCCTTTTTCACTGGGGGCAATGTGATCCTCCCAGGTCATTTAGAACACCTGCTCCTGAAAGCAATCACCTCCTATCAGTCATTTCTGAAGCAGTGGGTAGCCAAAACTGCACGCAAAGGAACCTGTCAAGTCTTTGGAGGCCGCTGTCTAAACAGTGTTTCAGTTCAGACCACTTTAGTGAGGGGCGGGGCATCTGTCAGGTTGGGTCAGGGTTCTAGCCTTTGATAACAGCAATCGGTCTCAGTTTAATGGCCTTCTTGCTGATTCCAGCATCATGGCAGGTGTTCACCACATCGGTCACATTCTTGTAGGACTCAGGAGCCTGCAGGGGAGGAGTTAACATTGTAAAAGTCTACTTATGATAGAATCTTTAGAAGCATTAAGCTGCACTTGTAATGAGGTTTTGTTTTTCCTTTCAAATATGCAAAGAGTAAAAAAAGATTTAGCTAGTGTTAGTAAGGGGGGCAGTAAGATAAACTCATCTTGCTTTATATTTTTCTCTGTATTCCTCAAAGAACACATATCCATTTGTATTAACTAGGAAAAGCAATAAATGTAATTGGACAAAACATATTCACCAATATGCCACTGTAAAGAAATACACCAAACCATCCTGTTAGTGTGACTGTTTTTAGATAGTAGTTCTTTGCAATTTTGAATTTCTCTACATTATTTCTGCAGTTGCGAAAATTCCTGCAGTCAATCTATACTACTTTCACCATAAGGGAGTTATTAAATTCACATATATAACAAAGACTATGTGTGTGTATAAAAACATACACATACATATATGTACATGTTAACACACAAAAAAATTTATTTCTGAGTTTCTGGCACCCCTCTTCTTCCCCGCCACACTCACCACAGAACGAATCTCACTACATAACCACCCCTCCCCATCCTGCTAACATAGGATGCTCAGGCTTCCAGAAGTGACTCTCACAGGGCTGTATGTACCCCTTTCCAGCCCATCTCTCATTTCCTTCCGATTTCTGAAACTTTCCCTTCTACTGAGTTAAGTGCAAAATCCCTCCACTTTCCCTTTTTTCGAACATTTCCCTCACCTCCCGTTCTTGATGAAACATGGATCTCCCCTGGGTATATTCCTACTGCTCTCAACTTTCAGAATTGTAGCTGCTGTTTCTCCTAAAGCAGGTCATGCACGAGGCCCAGATGTGGCACAGGTACCTTTGTTCTCTAGGCCACTCCCCCTGCTCATTCCAAGTTATGAATCTCCCAGTCATCACTTACACCACCTGAGCAATTATCTGCTAGAGTCTGAATCAATCCCCATCATTACTTCTGGCCACAGTCACTCTCTCCTGCTAAAAGTCTGAATGATTTCAACATCCAGGAAGTGAATCGTTTCGGTACTTGTCTTCCTAGTCCTTGATTTCTACTCCTCCACTAACCTCTATCCTTTACTCCCATAACTTGTCACTGCCAGTGATTACAACTCACCCATTACCTCAGTTTTGAGCACCCCTGGCCAGTGATCAGAGCCTGAGTTTTCAGCTCCCCACCCTCATGCTTCAGCTCCAATAATCCTTTAAGCACCTAACACTTACATTCCTTTGCAACACCCAACAACCTTGCTTTTCTTTTTTTGTATACTTGTAACCCTGAGTAAAAGTAATTCAACGTCTTTTTCATGTACACACCTATAGTTGAATGTAAATGAAAAAACAACCATTGAATTTACCTCAAGTGGGCCCTTGGTGTTGTCTGGCAAGCTCCCAAAATTTCAGTAGGTCACTAACTCTTTTCGGTGATTATTTCATACCTTCTTCTGCACCCTCTCTTAGCTGCTGATTTAACCTCTTACTACACTGAACAAAAATAGAAGCAACCAGAATAGAATCTCCAAGAACTCTCTCCCCATACGTTGCTTATCTGCACCAGATCCCATCCCCTCCTGATGTCTAGTTAATGACAATACTCCAGTAACCACCTGCTTCTGCATAAATTTCACTCCTAGATTCTTCTCTTTAACAAGTAAACACAATAGTCAGATCATGTCTTCCCATTATTTCAGAGTAAAAAAGCAAAAGGGTTTTGGTAAAGGGTTAAGAAACTCCATGAACTGGGGTCCCCTACCTCCAGGACTTACCTTCCTATTGTCACAGTGGCCTTCCTGCTGCTTCTCAAACATCACACCTACCCTACCCTTGGCCCAGGGGCTTTCCCACTTTCTGTTCTCTCTGCCGGGAAAGCTTACCCAATGCCCACACAGTTGGCTTCCTCACTCCTTTCAGGTCTTCACTCAAACATCTTCTCTCTCTGTTCTGATCCTCTTTTCCATTTTAATGCTCTACAGCATTTATTAAATTATCATCCAAAACATCATACATTATATTATTTAATAAGTTCCACAAGGAAGGGATTTATGTTAGTTTTGCTCACTGCACTATCCACAGCATCTAGAATGATGCTTAACTATAGCAGATATTTACTATGTATTAGCTGAATGGGGTGAATGAAAAAACTGTATGCAAGGTATCTAAGTAAAAAATATAGCAAATGCTAATAGTGGTTATCTCAGTTTAGTGGAATTCTAGATGTTTTATTTTCTTTGTATTTTTAAAACCTCTTTATTAAATATGTGTTATTCTTAAAATCATTGGGAAAATTAAGTCACTAAAAAAATAAAGCTTTGTCATACCCTTTGGCTCAATAATTTTACTTTCCAGATTTCACGTTCTAGTTAAAACATCTGGTTAAAAAGTTTCATGTGTGAAGACACTCACTACAACTTATAGTTTATAGCAGCAAAATTTTGGGAGATCCTTTTAAATATCCACTCTGGTCAGAACATTCAGCAATCACTAAAAAGTGACAATTTTATAATGATGTACTTAACTTAAAAGTATCTGTCAACCACCACCATAACTAGCTAAAAAAATTTATGGAGAAAATGGCAGTAAGTCTCCTTAAAAAGGAGGTAATAGGTGTGTTAGGGCACTGAACTTGTAGATGACTATTTTTCTTTTCTCTTAAACTTTGGAAGAAGTTGTTACTTCCAATTCAGATATGTAACACACATACATAGGATTTCAACAAAATTTTGCTCCCTTTTACTCAGCTAAAACTGTCTCCACAACAATTTTCCCCTACTTTTTCAAATGTGCTTTCAAATTTGAAAGCATGTATGCAGCTGTGTAAGGGGAAGATTAAAATGCGTCAGCTCAAACTTCTTCTAAAGCTTAATATGCAGACGAACAATACATATGAAAGGTAAAAATCATTTTCATGGACCTAACTTTAAATCGCCAAACGGAAGACAATGATAAAGTGATTGAGATTATTAAGAAAAAATTTGTTAGTAAAACAAACACAATTTCTGTTAATAAAACCAAAAACTGCTATTTTTGTGCACTGGCCTACATTAAACAGTTTAATGCTGAATATTTATACAAGTTTCACTTACCTCTTCCATAACCAGTTTGGGTGAGGCAACACGAATTGCAATGCCCATATCTGCCAATTTGTCTAAGACATCCTGGAAATCTAAATTTCGTCGAGATTTGGCTCGGGACAGAGCACGGCCCTAGAACAGGAAGGAATAAACTTCACTTTATAAATTCTGAGCTCAAATTATGTTCAATCCCAGCAAGTATTTAAACTGTTAGGGAAAAAATAAACAAAACCTTAGGATGTCACAAAATTTTCTTGATTTCTAAAAACGAAACAAAACAAAAAATGATAAAAACAAGCATTTTCTATTTTATCAACCTTACTATATGCCTTTTGCTACAAGCCTCATTCTACTTTTCTGGAAAAACACTTCAATAAAGCATTCTTTATTTCAAGATTTATTTTTGTTTCTAATTACTGTTAATGTCCATTCAATATGTTAATTTTTAATTGTAAGCAGTATGTATGTCAACACAAAAACTTTGTGCTCTCTGTGATTTAAAAGTCTGTCAACCTTAGCACTATCACGAGGACCAGGTAATTTTATGCATGAGGAAGTTTAGCAGCATCCCTGGCCATGCCTTATTAGATGCTAGTAACAACCGCCCCCCCCAAAAGCCCCCCCCATCCCCTCGGCTGTGAAAATACAAAATGCCAGTGTGGAGGAGGGGGACGTCACCATATGTACTGCCTGTGGTTACTTCTGCATGATAATGGCACGAGTTGAAGAGATACTTCAGGAACCACATGGACCAAAACAGCTAAAGTATTTATTGTCTGGAATCTACGGAAAAAGTTCAGCAAACCTTGGCCTAGAAGATGCAATGTGATGAAGTGGGTGTGCACATTTGCTGATGAGCATGTCCCCCAAATCTTAAGCTTACCCTCTTAGTAAGGAACAAGTTATACAAATAACCAGTATAATTAATTGCTGAGATAAAGTATGATATAAACTTGCATCAGTTAAAGCTGTATCAGTTATGCAGTATGACTAGTTCTGTCTGGATTTTCTGGACTTGCAGGGATGAAGAACAGTCCCTCACTTTAGAATGATAAAGTGGGGGGGGGGGTCACACTGAGACACCAGGTGACCTCACTTAGTTCATTAAACAGTTTAATGTTATAGGGATAAATTCAGGTAGAAGACAGATCCAAACCTCAACTTTGCTGATGCTCAATTAGGTACATACACCTGTCAAAACACAAAACAATGACAAAGCAGAAAAGAGCCTTTCTAAGTAAGTTTCTGTTTTCCTTACCGCTCCATGACAGGTTGTTCCAAAAGTCTCAGTCATGCCCTGTTCAGTGCCAGTAAGAACGTAACTACAGGTTCCCATGGTGCCACCAATCAGGACTGGCTGTCCTGTGAGCTGCGGACGGATACAAACTGTACGTTAACAAATCAGGAAAGCATGAATCTTTTAAGCTAGAGACTGAAATTTCCCCTTCCACTGGATGGAAAAATCCCAGCAAGTATTTAATACTTGTGGGAATAACTAGGGCCTCTAAATGTGCTGCTCTCACAAGTACATTAAGAAATTATTTGTTTTTTATGATAATTGGGAGGAGAGGGAAAGGACCAGGAAAGCTGCCTAAGACAGGTAATGCAAGAGCAAAGCAAAATTGGAAGGTGCAGGAAAGTCTATTAGAAAAACACCCTGAGCAAAGCAGCTGCCCTCACCAGGCTTCTGTCTGCTCATGTGTGAAATGGGGGCAGGCTAAGGAGGGGCTTTGTGACTATCTATCACAGCCAGACACTGAAAGGATAAAAGGCATGAAACACGCTGAGTTTAACCTTAATCTTTTCCCAATCATTCCAAGGCCATAAAAAAGATCATCTTAACCCATTTTAATGGAGTAAAATACTCTCAGGCAGCACTTCTTAGACAGCACACTGTAAGCACGAACAGCGGGGGGACAAGCCACCGCTTCAGAGGAGACTAGAAATAACTGTTTTCAGGGATAACAGATTATCTTCTTTCACAACTGCTGCTTTCCTGTTTAACTTCACCCATACTTAGAACTCTAAATCATGCTCCCACCGCTTAAACTCATGAATGATTTAATACGTACCTGGTAATCAACGGCAATGAGGGGGTGGTGAGGAGGGAAAGCTCGGGTGGACCCCTTCCGGTGTACTAACAGTGTCCGCTCCTTTCCGTCCACCACGTGCTGCTCCACTTTGGCAATATTGTGAGAAACATCATAGATCACATGTAGGTCCAAGTCATCAGGGGTTGTGTTGAAGACCTTGGCAAAAGCCTAAGAGGAAAGCCAGTCAAAGGCAGTCAGAACCAGCTCTCCAGAACGTATCCATGAAATTCAGTTAGTCTGTTCCTTAAGGGAGTGAGGCTGTAAAAGTTCAAAAACTAATCTTCATGTAAAGGACAAAAACTACAATTTAGACCACAGAGCAAAATTTATTCCATCAATTCCAAGTGACTGGCTACTCTTGTTCCTACCCTTCAGAACTGCTTTTTCCTCAGCCTTCCAAATCTAAGCAGATGGTACATCTATCTTTTCTGCATTGAAAGGCACATTTTAGGAATAATTCTGTCTTCTCTTCTTCCTGCATTTCCCATGCCTGATACCCTGTTGATTTAGTTTGAGAAGATACCAAAGGTGTGGACACTAATCACTATTTTGTATGTTTATTACATCAATTTCTCAAACCAATCCTACAGATGTTGATTTGAATAGACTATATTTTAAAGCATCAATTTCACATTACTGTAATTCAGAACAGGACAGCAACGCTGGGTGTACCTGACGAGTGAGGAAGGTCATGGAAGAGCGGTTGACCCAGGCGTAGTTCCCAGCAGCCGCCATTCCCTTCAGATAGTCCTGACCTTCGGGGGACGCGATTCGAGCACAAGCCAACTGACGGTCATTGACAATAATCTTGTCTCTCTTCATGGCCTTTTCCATAGCGACCAACGCATCTGGAACAGGAGAGCAACAAGTCCAAGTGGTCAGTTTTCCCTGTGGAGTCCAGAGTTACTGACTAGAGAGAGTCGACACTCAAACCCATGCCATAAAAAAACAAGTAAAATACAACTTTCCCCTGAAGTGTTTGAGTTCATCTATTTGCTTGGTCAAAATATACTTACTGAGAATCTTCTGTCAACTGGGCACCCCTAGCTCTGCAGGCTCCAAAGACATCTGCCCCCTAGAAACCTTAAGGGGATGAGATGTTGACCTAAATACCAACATGGTCCTGGTTACTCCTTTCTTGGTATGTGAGTAAGAATAGAAGAGGTAAAAAATATTTTACTACATCATAGTTTTAAATAATTTCTAATGCCTTAATATAAAAGTGTGCATTAAATGGCTAGATCTTCTACTAGAAAACCAAATCCATGACCAAGTGTAGACAGCACTCAGCAAAAAGTCAAGAAACACAGTCAATCCCACATATGTATTTGCTAAATATTCTTAAGGGTGAGACACGCACAAAGCATTAAATGCCCACAGGATGAAGTGTACATATAAGGCGGAACCATAATATGAAATTTAAGCTTCATCATAAATTTCATGTGTATGTTTTCATATGTTCAGAATCCTTTCATATATCCTACAATCATCCCGACTGACCTTCCCATTATTTCCCTACCTCCTGCTTTTATTCAAGTTTTTGTCATGAGCGCCTTTCACATGTGGTTGTCCAAACAGCAGATGTCATGTGTCTAAGAAGTCATCTTTGAAATCTCTTTCCTGAACATTTCATGTTTATTTTGTCTCTTGTATATTTTTTCAATTACTACCATCTGTTTTCACTTTTTCTTTTTAAGGTACATTTTTTTTCACGAGAGAATCTGAGGGCAGAGCCCTTGCCTATTTCATCACTGAATCTACTTTAATATCTAATCTTGTTGAGTAAGTATCTCAGGCATATCTTCTGACTGAATGTCTCTATCACAAACTCCACAATTTAAGGTCTTCTTTGGCCAGAAAATAATAGTAATCTGTAAGTAAAGAGAACAACAACTGCAGTTGACATTTACTGAGAGCTTACTAAGTGTCAGGTACTGACTTAAGTACGTACATATATCCTATTTCACTTAACCCCCTAAGATGCCATATGAGATTATTATTATTTTCTGAAGAAATGAAGCAAAGTCATTTAATTTATTCAAAATCCGTACTCGTTGGTTAGGAGAACCAGGGTAAAAACTCATGCGGTGTAGTTCCGGAACTTCCTCCCTTCAATCTCTACATGGCTTCCCATAAAACATGTTTAAGCATATTTTACGTAACATGTTTGTAGCAAGTCAAAAATCAGGACCAGAAAATACCTGTGGCTACTTGGTGGCCCAATCCTCTGCTTCCGCTGTGGATCATCACACACACTTGCCCCTTATGGTCAATGCCCATCTTCTTAGCAGCATACTCATTGAAAATCTCATCCACAACCTGGATTTCTGCGTAGTGATTGCCTGCTCCCAGGGTCCCCAACTACAGAAAAAAACCGTAAGAATACATGATTAAACTGAGTACAATCTGCACTGGCAAAATGCAGCTCTCCTGCAGGTGCCTCTCCTTTTCTTTCTCCTTTTCCTAATAAACCTGTTCTTTTAAGATGTTAAAAAAAAGAAGAAGGATAAAATAGCCTCTACCCTGGTTTAAAAAATATCCACAAAGAGGCAAAATCAACCAACAACATAACAGAATAACCACAGTTTTATGTAACAAAATAATTTTTCTAAGCCTTAGAAATTTAAAACAATACTCCACATTGGTAAACATAGCAGCTCCTGATGTTTATTGTATCATCTACTCAAGGCACACACTTTTGAAGTCTCAATACACCAAAATTCAGACAATTAAATGGCTCATAGGACATTAAGTATCATGAAGAAGCGAGTGAACTCTTGGGATGAACGCTGGTGAATGCTGACTCTTAAACAAGGTTCAAGTTCAAATGATCGTTAAAACATCTATGTGCTCACCGACACCCAACATCACCCATCACTGAAAGAATATATCCTATCACTGGGGTGAAGGGAACCAGACAGTTGCAGGGTGCAAGAGTTCAGATTCGCCTGTTTTTAACAATCCCAATTTCCAGATGAAAAAATGAGACCCAGGTAGGGAAGAAACTTCCCCCAGGTCAGAGTGAGTTAGTGACAAAGCTGTTACAGTTAGCTGTAAATTTCAAACATCTGATTTATCTTGTTCTCATAAGCATCATGATCTGCAAGGTCTTTCTTTCATCTTAGATGCCAAAAAACATTCAGGCAAGTATCAAGATTGTTCAGGATGCACACGTGTAATTTTAAACCTTTTAATCCTATCTCATTTTTCTCCCATCCACTTTAAATTCACAATATCTTGTTCTATTTTATGAATATCTGCAAATTCCTAGTAAGTTTTTTAAAAAAATAAGGAAATACAAACAAATTAGGTCATTCTTTTCAGTATGCTGTGAAAAAACCTGGGGATATATTACAGAGAAGATAAACTTTTTTTTACCCCAACAAAAACAAAATATGCAAAAAATGAACAGCTGCCTCTCCAGAAAAAGTGTTACCTGAGGAAGGCCTCTTTTTTTAGCCCTCGCAGAGACCTTATTGGGGTCAGCTTGCAGCATCCTTCCATACTCTTCACAGTGTTCCTTGTCTTCAGCCCAGGCATAGCCTTCTCTTAGGGACCAGTCTACACCCATCTCCAAGGCCTCTTCTAAGTCCCTGAGTGAATGGTAAGTAACTGCTAGTCATTTCACAGCCACAGAAGATCACAAAGGTGGATCACATCTCAAAGGAAGGAGGGAAAATGAAGGAGGGAAAATATCACATTTATAAATATCTTCTGTGTCTCCAGCACTGTGCTAGACACAGTTTATGCTCTCAGCAACTATAGTTTTTTGAGGAAAGCAGTTTCATAAATAATCACAACATAAAATGATAAACACCGTATTTGAGATGACTACAGTTTTTCTTGACATTTACACAGCCCACTGGAATTTCCAAATCTTACCTCCATTTGATTTGCTTCTCTAATACTGAGTTCTATGAAGTGGTGATTAAGCAGCTAAAGAAAAGTTATAAACACAACTAGATGTCACTATCTACAACCAACTTTTCCATAGCTACCCACCTTCATTAACAATTTGTTTTAAAAAATTACAAAGAGTAAATAAGGCTGTGCAAATGTCCTCAGGCAACTCAGGTTAAATGATAAAGTTTATCCACCTTCACAAAAGTGCATCGTGGCTTTATTACACCTGTGCTTTGAAGCTGAGAATCATACTTTAACCCCTTAGGAGAAAAAAACGTTTTGATCTTCATTTAAGATCAGTCCTCTTCCAAACGACTCACTGGAGAAATCACTATGTTCAGAGTTCCCTCTCCACTACAGCCTGTTTCAATCATGATTCATTAGGGAAAAATGCCTATCTAAAATATTTGAAAAGGTATATAGGAATTTATTTCTATGTTCCAGGTGCTTGTTAATTTATCTATACTTTTCAAAGCGGGGCTGCATATCAGGGACCACCTGAAATCACAGACTAAGCATTTTCCAAGATGTCACTTTCACTTTTTTTACTCCAAGGGTTTTTTTTTTTTGAGGGGAGGTGTGTAGCTAACAACATTTTAATATTGATATATGTACATATATTTGATTAGAATGCAAAATTCACATGAATTTTAAAGTTAAAAAAGAAAATGTTAAGGAAATATAACCTGTTAAGTGCACCATTTTGCAAAATTTAAGGTGCCCGGTTCTACACAAGCTATGACACACAGTTCAGTCAACGCCATCTACAAGGCAGTGATTCTGCTGCCTCAGTAACTTTGCTACTTTAGAAATATCTAACACTGAGCTGAAACACATTGTCAATGCTATCACTCAAAGGGGGTTACAGAAAAATACAGGTCAAGTGACAAAAGAGCACGAAGGTCCAGAATACAGCCTCTGAAGCTAAGGACTCTTGGTTTGAATGCTGGCTTTAGTTATAAGCTTAATTACTATTAACTTTTTAAACCTCAGTTTTCTTTCTTGAAAATCAGGCATACTATTAGGGACCAATCTAGATGAAATACATGACATATATACTATGACACACATAGCCTTATAAACGCAAAATGCTCAATAAATGTCAGGGGATATTATTCTATTATAAATACTGCTATATGTCAAAGGCTGCTATAATCAACATCAGTTGACTAACATCTCTAAAAAATGGGCTGGACCCCGTTTACTACTATTTCTTGAAAAGTGATAAAGCAATCCTATTTCCCAAGTATCTCATGTTGGAATCACCGTGAGAGTCGTGTGGCTGTTATTTCTGACTCCCCTTACTGGAAGCTTGTGCTCTTACTTGGCATTCATCGGGATGACACCTTTTGATCCCACTCCTACAGGGATGTGGTCGAACATAGCTTGGGCCAGCTGCTCCTTCACAGGCTGGACATCACCTTCATCTAAATTGGTTCTCAGCAAGCGGACACCACAGTTGATGTCAAATCCTACACCACCTATAAAATATAGAAGTTAGTCAAATATCAGCAAAACCAGGTAGCTGAGCAGTTACCTGTGGTTTCCCACTATTATTACAGGATTAAAATGATAGGCATTCAATTAAAGATAACTGTTTTAAAGGAGTCAACCAAGTTGTTCTCTGGGTACAATCTGGTGACACTGAAACAATTTAAAGTAACATATATACTACTAGTACTTTATGGCCCAGGGAGGTAGTGATAAACAAGTAACTTCTAGACTAGAGATTAAAATGTGAATTAAAATGCCTCCCCTTTTTCCTTGACCACTATTATAAGGGGGTTATGAAATCTATTCATTCTCAAAGAACCAACTTTTGCCTTTGATCCTTTTTATTTTGCTCTTGATTATTTCCATCTACTTTCTTCTTCTTTTATAATTTGTGCTATTTAAGGCCACACATATATATGTATATGGAAATATTTATTTCTATCCAAGTATAGCACTAACAGTAACCCACACAGACCAAAGTGTTTTTTATTAATGTTAAAATTATTTTATAGGTTTGATTATAGATTTTTTTGACCCATGGGTTATTTAAAAGCATACTGCTTCATTTATAAATACATTTTTTCCCCTAGTTGTTCTTGTTATGCTCAGCAGAGGATTGGTCTCCAAAAACCCTGTTCACCACTGCCAGAGGCAGAACTCTTCAAGATGTAATTTAACCCTTTACACTCAAGGCTTTTTTCGTGTGGGTGAACCAGCCACTCAAGACGATTTCAGCTATATTAGGGAAGCGTTTTACAGGTACTTTGAAATCATGTTATACTCAAACGTATACAAATAATAAAATTTCACCAATTTATTTATTTTTACATTGAATACAACAAAATGTGTTAAATATTACACTCTGTAATTAGTTTTTGTGTGATATTTAGTCAAACAATCCCCAAGATGTAGCCTCGGTTTGTCAGGACACGTATCACAATGCTAAGCTGAGATTAACTAATCTAAGCTAAGAATTGGCTAAGGGGCCTCCCTGGTGGCGCAGCGGTTAAGCGCTGCGCTGTGGAGCTGTCGGCAGCAGCGATGCGAGTTCGACGCCCGGCCAGGGAGAATCCCACATGGTGCAGCAGACCTCTCCTGCCTCACCCGCTGCTCCCCTCAGCAGTGTGTTTCTGATCTGCCTGTTCTGCTCCCCGCTCTGTCTCTGGTGAACCCTCTCGCTACCCCACACCTCTGGTCTGTACCCCAGCTTGTATGTATAAATAAATAAATCTTAAAAAAAAAAAAAAAAGGAACTGGCTAAGGATGCAGGCCGAGCCTGGTCCATGAAAGTAATTGCGATAAGAATATCTTATCACACATCGGAAATAAACAAATTGACTTCCAAACCACTCGGGCTCCCTAGCTGTGCCACTTGAGTGGACGCATTACACTGCCGGGTGCTGGAGCAGCGCCGCTCGAGTGCAAAGGGTTAAGTATGGAAGTAAAGTTATTACATCTGTTGTGAAATACTTTCAGTGAAAGCATCCCACAGAAGAAAAGACATATAGATTTGGAGGTGAATAATAATGAATAATGACAATGAGGATAAAAAGTATTTCCTATAAATGCCTAGCACTTACATATATATTTCCTGAATGTTCCTAGCACTTTTTAAAAAGTCTTTTATACATATTAGGCCCATAATAATGCTCGGTGATAATATCAGCCCCAATGTGCCCGGGAGGTAATTAAGCTAACTTGACAGAGAAGTGTTTCAGTTTGTTTTGCAGTCAGTATTTGATTAGTGTCTGTTATATAGAAGGAACTCAAACAACTGTCAATTGTTTTATTTGGCATAAGTGTTTTCCTTGGTATTTTAATAGCCTCTGAGTGCCTACAGTTAATTCTCTCCATAAATGAGAGGAAAAGAGATGCTAGTATATAAGAATGAGAGATGCACACACAATAAGCGCTCATTCTCTATTTCAGAAAGGCAGCAACTCACAGAGGAGCTACACACCTGACAGCAGGTGTGCAATGACCTTACCTGGGGACACCACTGCTTCAGGGTCATTCATATCAAAGGCTGCCATATTCCCAATAGCAAACCCATAGCCTGAATGGACATCAGGAAGCCCAATAGATCGCTGAAATAGAATTAAACAGTAAAATTAGCTTTTCAACCTGATGTACAAAGAAACTAGGAAACCTAAAAACTACTTCAAAGTTCTTAAAAACTTACAGACCAGTCAGAGACAATCAGAGTCTAAAATGTCATCTAAACTCAATAGTTTAAGTCCCATTGTTGTTTCTAGATGTTGAAAGGTTGTCTAAATGTACCACTCTCAATCATGCATGGCTATCCATCCACTCAACAAACTTTAAACTCTATGAACATGAACGATTAAAGCTCTGGATATGGACTCACATGAACAATCCCAGGCAGGGCGGCCACATTGCCAATCTGTTTCATGGCTGGCAAGAAGCCACCAACACCTGAAGAAAAATTTCATATTAGGAAAGAGGACACCATCAGTGTTTACCATTAAGTATGTTCATGTTTCTAAACTGCATTAAAGGAAGGGGTAATAGTTAGGATGACTAAAACAACACAGCACACAAGGATGTTTGAGACAGAAGCGGGAAGGGAGTTTCTGCAAGAGGGCAGCACAAGCCCTAAACAGTGAGGGCAATCGGACCAGTGGCTAACGAGCTGCCAGTGCTCTGCGCACACCATGAGGAGGCTCCTGCAAATCTCACACTGGGAGATACAAAATGGAACCATGAAATGCTATCCTGTCAATACAAAACATGCCTTCTTTCAGGAGTTCATATAATTTATCAAAAACATCAACACTGGTTTTAGTCTAAGTGACAAAGAAGAGCAATATAAAGGAGCTAGGAAATCACTGGAATGAGAACCAAAGGCTACACATTTAATCCCAGTTCTGTCGCTTGGTTGCTGTGTTACTTTAGACAAATCAGCAAACCCTGGAAGGAGGGGGGTGGGATTCAGTTTGTTGATATAAATAATAAGAGGGTTAAAACCCGCTACCTAGTCCACCATCATTGCCAGAGAGCACTGTACGTTTATCTCTAAATCTTAGTGTAGTCCTGTAGATGGATTTAGTAATTTCAAAGATGAGCTAACTGAAGTTCAGTGAAGCTAATCAGTGTCCTGGTTAAAAATACTGATACTGATTTCAGACACTCCTGACTCTGAATTCTGACTCTGTCACCAAGACATTATGAAAACTTAGAAAAATTAAAATTACTTACCCTCACTGAATCTCACTTACTCAGCTATAAAATGGAGATATCTTCCTTTTAGAGTTACTCTAAGGATTACATGAGATCTATGCAAAGCACTTGGTAAAGTGCCTGGCAATGTAAGTGCACAATAAATAGTAGTAGCTCTTGCTATTACCAGTCAAGGTTAGCAGCTACACCAACCAGGTCTGCCTAGCTCCAAATGGCTTCAACATAGTTAGGAGGCTAGCAATGGGATCACAAATAAGTTTTTTTGGTCTCATTTCAAGTCTCTGTCATTTGTTAACAATATTTTTTGTTATTGTAAAACTAATTATTTGAATTACCATTTTCTTTGGGGTCACAGGGAAGATACTAACTGGGCTACGTGTAAAGCTGATGTACTTACCACCACCTCGACATGCATTCCTTAACTCCTCAAACATTAATTTTTCCAGAGAATCATTTACATAGAAAACTCCTTCAACCTGGTACCAAGGAAAAGGAAAGACTGTGTGACCATATGTACATGATGCACAGATACTGGGTAGAATACATTAAAAAAATGAATGTATGCAACATTCTCTTTGCTTTAGTCTTTTTATCCAAATTGTAAGATGTTCCCATCTTTACATCTTAAAAACGTATTCTGCAATGTTTGCAAATTATTTTGTTTATTCTATCTTCAAAGCTACATTTAATTCTTAAGCATTCAACAGATTTTTTTCCTTAAAGATTTATTTATTTATGCATACAAGGTGGGATGTAGGCCAGTGGTGTGGGGTGGCGAGAGGATTCACCAGAGACAGAGTGGGGAGCAGAACAGGAAGACTGACGGAAATACACTGCTGAGGGAAGCAGCCGGGCAAAATAGGAGAGGTCTGCTGCGCCATGTGGGAATCTCCCTGGCTGGGTATCGAACTCATGCTACAGTGGCTCTGGACAGCTTCTTAGTGCTATGCTCAACCCTTTGTGCCACCAGGGAGGCCCCTCAATGGACTTATTTTTGTGTGTGAAGTTTTCCAACTCTGATCTCACTAAGGTCAAAGGTCTCAGAACCCTTGTGCTTCTAAAGTATTAAAGGATCTAAAAATACAGACCAATCCATGGAAGAATTAACATTATCAAAATGGCCATACTACCAAAAGCAATTTACAGATTCAACACTATTCCGATAAAAATCCCAATGACATTCTTCAAAGAAATAGAACAAATATTGATGAAATTCATATGGAACCATAAAAAACCTCTAATAGCCAAAGCTCTCCTGACTAAAAAGAAAGAAAATGGAGGGATAACACTCCCAGATTTCAACTATACTAGAAAGCCATAATAATTAAAACAGCATGGTACTGGAACCAAAACAGAAGCACAGACCAATGGAATTGAATAGAAAACCCAGAAATAAATTCACCTACCTATGGACAACTAATCTTTGACAAAGGAGAGAAGAATACACAATGGAACAAGGTTAGCTTGATCAATAAATGGTGCTGGGAAACCTGGACTGCTACATGCAAAAAAAAAGAAGCTAGACTACTACCTCACACCATGCACAAAAACCAACTCAAAATGGATAAAAGACATGAACGTAAGACCTGAAATCATAAAATTTATAGAAGAAAACACAGGCAAAACTCTACACAACATCTCAGCAAAATCTTTAAAGACACATCCCACAAAGCAATGGAAGTCCAGGAAAAGATAAATAGATGGGACTACATCAAACTAAAAAGCTTCTGTACAGCAAGACACAACAATCAAAACAAACAGACACCCTACTAATTGGGAGAAAATCTTTGCACACAATACAACTGATAAAGGACTGATAACTAAAATCCACAAGGAGCTCACACAACTCAATCAAAACAAAGTCAACAATCCAGTCAAAAAATGGGCAGAAGAGCTAAAAAGACACTTCTCCAAAGAAAAGCAAATGGCCAACAGCCATATGAAAAAATGTTCAACATCACTTATAATCAGGGAAATGCAAATCAAAACCACAATGAGATACCACCACATGCCAGTGAGAATGGCGCACATTAAAAAAACAGGCAACAACAAATGCTGGCGAGTATGTGGAGAAAAAGGAACTCTCTACACCGCTGGTGGGAATGCAAACTGGTCCAACCACTGTGGAAAGCCGTATGGCGTTTCCTCAAATTAATAAACGTGGATGGAGATGGAACATGGGTGAATTGGTGGTGGGCTACCCAAGGGGAATACAAAATGTAAAAGACATAAATAACAAGGGGAATACAAAATGTAAAAGACATAAATAACAATAAAAAAATTAATAAACGTGGAGCTACCATACGACCCAGCAATACCACTTTTGGGAATCTACCCAAAGGACAAAAAAACACTAATCCAAAAGGATACATGCACCCGTATGTTTATTGCAGCACTATTTACAATAGCAAAGATATGGAAACAACCCAGATGCCCAAAAATAGATGACTGGATAAAGAAGATGTGGTACATATACACAATGGAATACTATTCAGCATTCAAAAGATAAACACATGCAATTTGCAGCAACATGGATGGAACTAGAAGGGATCATGCTCAGCGAAATAAGCCAAAAGGAAAAAGAAAAATATTAAATGGTCTCACTTATAACAGGAATATAGGGGAACCAAAAACAAGAGCGTCAACCAGCGAGCGAGGGGAGAGGATTAAGGCTCAGAACGGGGGAGAGTGGAGCACAGGGGACTGTGGTGACGGTTCACGGGTGAATTGGTGGTGGGAAACCTATGGGGAATATACAGTAATGTAAAAGACACAAATAAAAATAACAACAACAACAAAAAAAAACAGACCAATCCAGACTTAAATTCTAAACATAAACATGTAGTCATCTGACCCTTGTACTTGTTCTGTGCTTAAGAAAACAGCACACTTTATTGTGCCCTATCATGACTCATAAATGTATACATTTAGTAGCAGTAGTCTTAGGACTATGAGATTTTTCTTCTCAGGGTCTAACTGCTTTGATTGTAGGGGACATTCAGTAAGTTTTGATACTGAATAAGAGGTGCAGTGGGTATGGTAGATTTATCAAGACACAGGATTCCGAGACTTCAATACATCTGCATGGCACTTGAGGGATTTAAAAGCCATTTATTAACACGTGCATCAAAACCTCATAAACGCCCCCTTTCTTCATTTAACGGGAGAGAAGGAGCACAGATGGCAAAAAGCCAGAGAGAGCGAGGGACTCCAGGCTTTCAGACTCTTAGTACTGGGTCTCAAATAGCCTTCTTACACATCGTCCTGTCAGAGGAAAGAGAAGTGAACTGGACATCGAGTCCTGGCTGGGCTGCGGACTGCCCTCTGGGCAGAGGGGGCTGTGCCACCAAGATCCTCAAGGCCCTTATATGGAGCAAACAGGAAAAACCACCCTTGCCACATTTTTTCTAGGCTGTTGTGAGGAACACGATAGTTTCATTTTAAACCAATATGGAGCAGCGAACACAGGTTTATCAACGTCACACAGATGACCAGTGTGACTCAGAGGGACTGGGTCCGAGCCCAGCCACTCCACCCCGGGCTGCCTGTGCCATCTCGCCAAAGCACACAGACCGACCACCTCTTAACCGGGCGTTTCCGAGACCCGTGTGTGAGCACGCGCGGTAAACGCCACTTTCGCTGACTCCGCTTTCTGGTTCCCAGCGGAGGTGGGGCCGCACCGGCTCCGCAGCCGCGGACACCCGAGAAAGAGATGGGGAGGTGAGGGGCGCTCCGCGGTGGCCGAAGGCGGCTCCGGCGCCCAAAAGGGCTTCGGGGGGCGAGGAGGAGGCGGACCGGTTGGCAGGAGGCGCTGCGCCCTCAGCCGGGAAGGCCCCGCAACCAGGTCCTGCCCCCTCGCCTCACCTGCATGTTGGGGACGAAGCCCTTCTTGATTCTCCAGCAGTTTTTATTGATCTTTTCCAAGAACTGCAGCTCATCATTATAGTTGCGACTCATGGCTGCGGTAACAGCGACGAAAACTCCAGGCCCGGTTTTGCAAAGCGGCGGCCACGCAGTCCCGCAGATCCCACCACCTTCCGGGACCAACGCGCAGGCGCAGCGGAGCCACACACATGAGCGACGGCAAGCGCCGAGGCTCCAAACTCATCACAGGAATCGCTTTTCGGTCGTTGTTAGATTGCCCTCTAGTGTTTACCTTTTCGAAATTCGCAGGTCATTTTCTTCTAAACTAAAGCTAAGTTAAATCTGGTAGTTTGCAGTGTGCTCTAGTTACTCTTCGTTTGGAAAGTGCTTTTTGGCACTACAAAACACAGGGAAACTGGGCCAACTTCGACTGCTCTAATGAATACAAATGCTCAGAGATTACATCCTCAGCAGGGAGAGGAAAAAAGTGTTTGCAGGTGAGAAAAAAAAATGAAATAAATACCTCAACTGAAAATTTGTAATGGTTGAGAATGAATTCTTGGATACACATGAAATAACTTTTCTGTCGGAAAAGAGCAGTCCAAAGAATGAAACACAATAGTTTATCATTTATTCCAACAAACACTTACGGGGCATGGATGGTGGCCAGTGTTCTGATGAGGAGTAAATCTCAGTCCTTGGGGGTAGCCAGGGCTACCCTATGATCACACATTTATATGTGGTATCTCTTGTTCATAATGAGAAGTGAGATTTAAGTGAGCCCACCTTCTAATCCTGCCTTATGTAAAGAACAGTGACTTTGGAATCACAAAGTCTAGGATACTGTGTCTACCTCTCTGTCTACCAGTGTTGTGTGATTAATCTCTTTAAGCCTTTGTCTCCTCTATGAAATGGGATCATAAACCTTTCCAGAGTGGCTGTGAGGATTAAGTGAAATGACACTCGAGAAGAACCAGTCTAGGGTTTGGAGCATGTAATCAGTCCAATAAATGGCTCTCTTCCCTCCACTAAATTGTGAGTGCCACAAAAGCAAAATTTGTGGTTTCTATACATTTCTTAATTCTCCATATCAGCTTCCCATTCCGCCTCTTGTACCCCAATCTCACCCCATTAATTAGGTGTTCTAAAAACATTAATCATCATCAGCTATGACTTTTTCAGGGCTAGTGCTCTGCTACTTCAGTTCATCTGGGAGAGAAAACATCTAAGACGTAAAGAAGGGATACAGCTTGCAGAATTTCCTGCCATTACTGTTATTCACAGGAAATATCTAAGAGGCAAGATTTTCCCTTTCAAAATCAACATCAAAATCTCAATTTTTTCCACATTAAAGACACTAAATTGTCTCCTTCCTTGTCATTCATACATATTCAAGGACAAATAAAAAGACAAGGTTCACATTGATAGAAAACAATTTAATTAAATACAGGGGAGAGTTACAGTAAATATAAAATAAAATCTAATATGCAGGGACAGGGAAAATCTACAGAGCTGAGAGGGTTGAATCGATCATGGAAAACAACTGGTGCAAATCTGTATTTAAAGAATTTCTCATGCGCCTCGTTGGAAATACATATTTATCTCTTGGCCCCAGAATCTTATAAACATAAGAACATATAACATGCATTCAAACATGAATAGCCATTCAACCCCCCATGCACACACCATGGAGAGATATATATATACCCACACATACACCCCAGTTTAGCTCTTGAACCCAGCTTGTCTCTTTCTACATCCTTGAGGGCTTAAGAAAGAAAACTTTCAGCAGACACGCAATTCACCATGATGTTCAAATTCCAGTGTGCATGGTCTTCCCTCTCTGTGTTTATAGGAGCTGTGGACTTAAGGCCTGTTTACTTCCTGGAGTGAATTCCAAACAGGCAATCACGGGGCTGGTTTCCCTCTCCACTGCCAGTTTCTCAGGTCCAGACCTCCCCAACCATAGAAACCTGGCTGCTGTTTTGAGGTCGTTTCAGACTGCAGGTCCGTGGAAATCAAAAGGAAACCCTGAAAAGGATACAACGATAAAGATAATGTCAGCTGGGCTTGGGCAGCCACAGAATGCCTGGGTTTGCCCAAAGGGAGAGGGAGATGTGGTTTCTTTACCACATTCTATGGTGTCAGGCACAGCCCTGCCCTGCCCCTTCTCTGCAAGTCCCGGAGTCACAGAAACAGCCATTTGGGATTACTGTCTATTACTGTAGAGGGGGACTGGCAGGGGACACCAAGTACAGGGTGGAGAATTCAGGTCGTTTTCTTTCTGGCTCCCTGAAGGAGCCTCGCAAAGGAAGAACAGAGGTATTCAGTTTGTTGATAAGGATTAACCAGGTAGCAGCTTGCAACAGATCCCAGAACCCAGAAGAAGGGTTTTGGTTCCAACAAAAGTTTGTAAATGATTTTTGTGCAGAAAAAAGCCCTATGGATTGTCAGTCATTAAAACTGTGTCTACATCACAGAGTAGAAGTTAACCACAGGATAGGAGTCAATTCAGAGTCTCTCAACAGGTGTGAAAAACGTCACCTGCTGACGGACTGAGAAGCACCAGTGCCGGTTACAAGGTCACAGGTTCCCTATTCCAGCCACAGAAGTCACCACCCCTAGCTCAGTCTCACTCTTCTCCGTATAACATGGGTCTAATATGCCCAGCCTCACAGGGTAGCTTGTAGAATAAATAAAACAGAACACGATGCACGCATCTTATTTTTCTGTTGTGTGAATACCCTTGACTGCAAAGGGAAATCGGACCTGAACTGATTTTGAAACTCACATTTACATGCTTCTCATTGTTAATTGAAAACTGTAAGTGCTAAATGTTTTGTTTATGAAATTCCTTGGGCTGGGAAAAAACAACGCAGAACAAAAATTTAAAAAGTGAGCAAAATAGGAAGAGGTCTATCCTATAAGAGAAGAAATGGGTCAGTTAAGAGGCGATTTGCATTCTTACCTCAAAAACTTCAATATCTGAGTTGACCAATGAGAGATTGTAAGGGTTGGGCAGAGGAAATCCTTGCTGTAATTTTGCTAAAATATAAAACAAGATGTAAAATGATTGGACACAGGCCCAGGCATTTTGGCAAACTTTTCAGTAAGAGACTAATAAGCAGCTTTTTAATAATTTAACTTTTCATTCTCTCTGCTTCTGTGTTTACATTTTCTCTGATTATGTCACTGGCATATTTCTGGAAAAAGTGTTAATGAATCTGTACTTTGTGAAAATGCACCTGCATTTATGCATATTTGGATGGCAGAAAAAATTTTCTGATTTATATTTGCAAATATCTTATTTAATGGGTCCTGAGAACATTTTGGTATCTAAAATACAAAGTATTTTAACCAAGCCAAATTCACGATGCTGCAGTTTGTAAACAATTGCTGTACATTTCTCAATTTTTTTGTTCTCCTGGAGGAGAGACACTTCTGCTCTCCTCAACTCCAGATCATGGTGACAACAAATGCGAGGGACACCATGGTGGCAGGACACAGTAGCTTAGAGATTTACCAAGTAAGACAATGCAGAATGTCATTCATTAAAACTGTCAATGTCAGTGATGGAAGTTAACCACAGGGTAAAATTCAATTCAGAGTTGCTCAACAGCTACAAAAAAAAAAAATCTTACCTATTTACCTATTATCGACTCTATTCTATGTGGAATCTGAATGTGGGTGGCAATAACCTCCTATCAGTTCCTTCATAAAGGATCTATTTTAGATGAATTAACTCCAAGGGGCTCTTTGTTTGCTTTTAGTTTTATTCAGCCCAGACAGCACCCTACTGGGTAATTAGGATTACTTTTAAGAAAGTGGTCATTGAATATATTTATTTAAGGTGGCTCTCTTATTTCATTCAAAGGCATGGAATGTCCTAGAAGTAGTAGGTGACTCAGGTTAAGTGGCCTGTCCAATGCATTCAAGAAAGATGACCGATTCTGCTAGTATGAATAATTCTCCAGATTTCTAAAGAGATTTATGATTTTTAAGGTGCATTTTGTTAGCACATCTCCAGCAGGTATACTATATTGTAGTTTATATTATGAAATCTATTTATATAAAGCACACTTTTAAGACTTCCCCAACTCAATAAAAAATAAAATCCAATGTTAATTTGATGTGGGAGAGGAAGGAATCCTTTCACAATTATGCATATAGCAAATAATTACATTTTACACATTAAATATCTTACAATTTTACTCATCAGTTATGCCTCATTAAAGCTGGAAAAGATAAATTTAAAAATCCAGACACAGGGCCTCCCTTATGGCGCAAGGAGTTAAGTCTCAGCGCTATCAAGCTATCAGCAGCCACTGCAGCCTGAGTTCGATCCCCAGTCAGGGATATTCCCACATGGTGCAGCAGACCTCTCCTGCCTCGGCCGCTGCTCCCCTCAGCAGTGTATTTCAGTCAATCTGCTGTTCTGCTCCCCACTGTCTCTGGTGAATCCTCTCACACACACCCCCCCCCACCCACTGCTGGCCTACACCCTGGCTCTTGTATGCATAAATAAATCTTTTTTTAAAAAATCCAGACACAAGAAATTGGTAACATTTGAAATTCAAAGGCCGTAAACTCATATTTTCACTCTTTACCCCTTCCTCATTTATCCTCTTATTCTTTCCATAAAATGCTTCACCTCCATGGCCTGGTGACTTCTGTTCTTGCAAAACTGGAGGCAGGTGCTTCAGAACTTCTGTTTTTATAGTGGCTTTCTCCCTACAGTCTAACACTTGGTTTTGATTTCTTCTACCTTTTCTTACTTAATTGGACTTTTTCTTCCATTTCTTTTTAAAAATCCCAATATTTTTACATTTTCTTTGACATGTGGTTAGCACTGACTTCCAGGCTCTCATATGATACGTTACGGACGCTCAAAAATTAACCATCAAAAAATTGTGTCTATCCAGCTGCTGGAATTTGCCTAAGGACCGCAGATATCTCCTCTGGAGAATCTCATTTCCAGCTGACCTGGAGGAGACACTTTACTGCCAATGGAAAGGGGTTTTGGGCCTCCCTGTGGCGCAGTGGTTAGGTGCTGCGCTGTGGAGCTGTCAGCAGCGGTGATGCGAGTTTGACACCCAACCAGGGAAGATTCCCACATGGCACGGCAGACCTCTCCTGCCTGGCCTGCTCCTCCCCTCAGGAGTGTGTTTTCATCAGTCTGCCTGTTCTCTCTCCACTATGTCTCTGGTGAGCCCTCTCCCTGTCCCATACCTCTGGTCTGTACCCCAGCTTGTATGCATAAATAAATAAATCTTAAAAAAAAAAAAGGAAAGGAGTTTCCATCTGGAGTCTACAAGTAGAGTCATTAGCACGGCTTTGACTGGGAATAACTCATTTCTCAACCCTATCACTTATGGAACATATTATTGTGATAAATTCTAGTGCTAATCAGAGTCTGGATTCATAATAACAGTCCCAAAGCACAAGCCTCCGGGTGGAAAGTCCCAAACAATCCCCAACACTTAGTCAATATCAGATTTGCATCATTTTCTGAGAATCTCTTACCATTGGCCAGTGGGAGGATGCCAAAGTGGAGAATGGAGGACAGAATATTTTCAAACCTCAAAACCTAAGATGAAAGGAGAAACTACATCAGTTGCCAATGCACAGCATTCTGAAAGGCATTGCTTGGCTAGGCGTGCCTGGCCCTAGACCTAATCAGGATGGGGAACAATAACTGGAATCTCCCCATAGAGATATTTTAACTATTTCCACCTATTTTGTGGGAAACCATCTGATGGCATTTCTCAATTTTTTGTTCTCCTGGAGGAGGGACACTTCTGTTCCCCTCAACTCCAGATCATGGTGACAACAAATGCGAGGGACACCATGGTGGCAGGACACAGTAGCTTAGAGATTTACCAAGTAAGACAATCTAGAACAATGACTGTATTTCCCAATTCATAGTCTTCTTTTACTTTACTGGACCCCCAGTCACAGGAGTTCCTTCGCATTCTATCATGTTCTGTAGTTAAGACCATCACCAGAGCATCTGACTTGTCTTCAACAAATAATGGTGGCTTTATAATCTCTAACAGTGTTAGTTTTGGGAAAGATACAGGTATTAAGGATAAATGGAGTAGAGGACCATCAAGGAGTCTTTGACTCACCACCAAATGACTCACTCAATAAGTCTTTTTTGAGCATACTGTGTGCTCAGCAATGATAAGAACCTCTTTGCTGCTTAACCTTGATCTCATTTTAGGAGATGGTAGAAAGCCTTGGAAGAACAAACCCAGTCTTGGGCCAATCACTTACATCTAAGCCTCTTCCTTTGGGAGTCACGATCTTAAATTTCACTCTATAACATTATTCTATCCCAAAATGAAATCTCTCTGAAAATGCCAGGCTTTCCCATTTACAGTCTCTTGAGTTCTTTTAAAAGGTTTTTTGCATACATAAGGATGAATTGGAGAGGGCCTCTCTTATTTAATAGCTAATGGGCTTGGTGGACGAATAGCTACTGTAGAATTTAAAGTTAAAACCTACACTCCCAGGGAAACTCAGTGCTCAGAGACAGAGCAAACAATCATCCAGCTACTCGGTGGGAGACTCCTCACTCTGTCCTGGACAGGGGACTCTGTGAGCTGTTTCCTACCTCAACATTACTGTGATTGGACTCTGGCAAAGACAGGCGGAATCTGCAAAAAACAAACAAACAAACAACAAAAACAAATAGAAACAGGTTAAAGGAGGGTAGATTTCAAAGCGACTATTTCAGTACAAAGAGACAAAAACAAAAGGGAATTTTTTTTTCTAGTTCAGTAAATCACTCTTAAAAACACACACTTGTAAATATATAATGTTCTACAGTATCTTTACCCTTAGGTTTGCTGCTTAAGAAGCAAAGCAGGAATAGCAGAAGGCTTAGATTTGTAACCAGAAAGGGTTTCCTATGTGTATTTGCTACCTGAGACTTACAGTGGACAACTTGGAATGCAGAACAATCTTAAGAAAGTTTTATGTTTTCTGGGCCTCCCTGGTGGCACAACAGGTTAAGCAGCAGCGCTGTGGAGCTGTTGGCAGCTGCGGCGTGAGTTTGATGCCCGGCTGGGGAGATTCCCACATGGTGCAGCAGACCTCTCCTGCCTCTCCCGCTGCTCCCCTCAGTAGTGTATTTCGGTCGATCTACCTGTTCTGCTCCCCACTCTGTCTCTGGTGAACCCTCTCACTGCCCCACATCTCTGGCCTGCATCTCAACTTGCATGCATAAATAAATAAATCTTTTTTAAAAAAGAGAAAGTTTCATATCTTCTTACTCTGACCTTATTAGAACTTTTGTGTGCCAGGTTACTTGCTCCCTTATTAATAAGTATGATGATAATGCTGCTGCTGCCGATGGTGACAGTGATGACACTATGTGACATGCATGGTTGTAGGAGCTTTATAAACATTTTACAATTCAATCATTTTACACCCAGTGATGCAGTCATATATGCTATAATTATTATTATCACTACCTCTTTTGCAGATGAGGAAATTGATGATCAGAGAGGGCAAGTGAAATACTCAAGTCACAGAGGCAGCAACTGAGAGATGTAGGTGACACTTCTCCCTCTACTTGATTCTAAAGTTTATGTTCAGGCAGGCCACACTTCTTGGAGGCCTTACTTTACAGATTATTGTTTTAAGCTGCTGAAGCCTAACACATAAGGGTATGTTAGCTCTGACAGCCATCTGGCACGAAAGTAGTTTAATTGTGAAAGAGCAGGGACTTAGCAGAGTGCCCGAGTCTCATTTCTGACTCTTGCTAGCCATGGAGACTTATTTCAATCTCTCTGGATCTTAGTTTTCTCATCTATAAAATTAGAAAATATGAATAAGCCATGAAACCCAGGCTAAATGGCTACATTGGTCTTAGACTCTAAGCGCATAAAGGAGAAAAAAAAAACTTATCTAGCTCTCTGTTTGAGCCTTGATTTAAGATGCAGTTTACCTGAAGCAGCCTGCGCAAGCAGATGCAAAGAAACTTGAGCTGAGTCCAGGGCTGGCTGGACACTGAGAGTACAGAGGTGGGAGGGTGACCCAGAGGGAGGGCACACTAACAGAAATTCAGAACTCCTATTCTCTGAAGAGGAGCCTCCTCATGCTTTTTCATGTATGAACTACCTTGGGACTAGACAATGAATGTCAGTCAAGCCCACATTTCTTTACCCCTGACCCACTTTCAGCCCATACCAATTAGCGCCCTTGTTCTCAAGCCTGGTCCCCCGAACCTATATAAGCTCATTTCCTTTCTTATTTGACTCATCTCCTATCTTCTTGCTAATCAACTAAATAATTTAAAAATAAATCTGATTTGTCTTATCAAATACCTGATATCACCTGATTCATGCAAGTCAGGTAGAGACCCCACTGGTCATTTAACACCATGAACTAGACCATCCTCTCCTTCTAAGGCCATCTTAATTCTGTCTCTTCCCTAGCTCTCTGGCCATATGTACCAGAATCCTTTACTCAAGGACACGACTCATTTAACTGCAGAGAAAACGGTAGAGCAAAGAGCAAACTCCCTGCCTTGGTTCTGAAAAACACACAAGCTTAACTTCAACCACTAGGTGGTGACCGAGTTCAGTCTATCAGGTTCTCTAACCTGTTGCTTAAAGAGCCCCAAATCCCCCTAGCAACTAATTTTTATTACAGGGCCACAGAGTGGTTGGGGCGAAAGGCAGCTCAAATAGCCTCTGCGGATGCATAAACGTATAGTTAATTTTTAAAGTTTTGGAGAAGGCTTATTGCCCTGAATGAAAACCAGAGATAAAGTACAAATTCTTAAGTGTGGCAAAAGGGCCTTCAGGATCTACAGTGGGCCATTATTGCAAAGCGTACATAATGAAGGTCAAGTGGTCATAGCAGACATTGAAAATAAATCCCACATGAGGAATTAGTCATCATAGTTGCTTACCTTTTTGCCCCTGACCATGAAATCCTTGAGAGATCTAGTCCTAACAGCTTTCATTCCCAAGACCGAGTATGGGGCATTCCCAAGATTGTGTCTGTTTATTCATTGATCTGTCCAGTGGAAATTTATTAAGCACCTAGTATATGTAGCTCTGAGCAGGTGCTGGAGATACAGATGCAGCCAGACTCTCATAGAGCTTACAGACTAGTGGGCAGGCAGACACTAATGGAAGAATAATCACCGATGAAGGTTTGGTTACAGATTGAGATCCGCTCTCTGGAGGAAGGAAATAAGTTCACTGAGGCAGACAAGAAAGGGCTCTGATCTAGCGTGGTAGGTGTAGGAAGGTTTCCAAGGAAGGGGAATTGGTCCTTGAGCTGACATATGGAGGATGAGCTGGATTATAAAGACAAAATCAGAATGAGTGGGACAGGGTTGAGATGGAGGTCACAAAGTCCTCGAGGAGGGAACGGAGAGCTGGGAGAGAGTACAGAAGATGCCAGAGGCAGACGGTGGGTGAGCAGGCTGAGTTCCTCAGGCCACATGAGAATTTTACTTGTCCTAATGGCAAGAGAGCTGTGGCAGGTTCCTAAGAAGGAAGAGGGTGTCTGTGCTTCATGAAGATCATTCTGGTGGCGGGGTGGAGAAAGACTGGGGACCAGGAGGTTTCCCAGGTGCTCCTTTTCTGCTCAGTGATGCGCCATCAAGGTGAAGAATTTAATTTATATTTATATTTATGAAGCACAGGGGGATCTGATACGTACAGGAAGGGATTAGGGACTACCACAAAGCATTTTGTATTCATTATGCTCCTTTGTGAGTTTATGAAGCACACACTGACTTGCCGCAGGAATTCTGAGAAGGTGTGAAAAGGTGAAGAAGCCAGAGTTGAAGGGCTGTGTGTGTCTTTGAGAGTAGCACCCTATAATGCCTGTCCCCCTAGGACCTAGTTTTGTAACTGCCTGTGAATCTGAGTGCCTGTGGTCCTGAAGGTTGAAACCTGTGGCAAGAGCAGTGCAGCGCCCATAGCAAGTGCTCAACACATCCTCATTGACTGGCTACACGGATAAATGAGTAGATAAAGGAGATGGGCTGGGGAGTTTGTCAAAATTAGGGTTACTTTGTAGGTGAGCCAGTCTAAAGTAGAATATTCCTTTTAGGGAGTTGTGGGAGGTAAGGTTGGCTGTCTTGAAAGATAGGACCAGAAGATAAAGGGTTTGAAGACTCCAGGTTTTGGGCAAAATCCAAGCACATTCCAGTATGAAAGGATTCTCCTCTGAGGAAGAGTTCCCCAGTGTTTCAGTCTCCTTGCCTTTGGAATCTGGGAATCCCCCATGAGTCTGGGAGAACAAGAAGACGGTATTTAGGGTTTTCTCCGGGACCGTGGGCAGCCCACCTGATATTCCTCTGCACTGGCTTCAGGAGTAGCTGAGAGGTGGGTGGGGCTGGAGGTCAGCCAAGCCTGCTCTCTGCTGACCTGCCCAAAGCCCGTTCCAACAGAAACCAAATCCCTTCTTCCCAGACCTGTTTTCCTTTCTGGAGTTCTCTCCAGGTGGCTCATGTTGGGAAATGTTTATCTGTCCAAGCTGCTGTGAGGAGTGGAGTGAGGAGGTGATTCTATCTCATCGTGAGCTATGCTAGCATTCTTTGACAGTGTGGCATGGGAGGGGTTGTAGGGTGTGTGTGTGTGTGTGTGTGTGTGTGTGTGTGTGTGTGTGTGTGTTAATGGGGGTGGGGTGGGGTGTAGTTTGGGAGGGTGATTAGACCCTTAATCATGGCAATTTGCACAAAAATGTTACAGAGTTCTAAATGGCTCAACACTAAAGTAGCTTGAGCTTTCCAAGCGATTAAAAACTCGAGTTAAGTTGCTTGGATGAGCACCAAGACAGGAACAGCACGTGTAACCTGGTCTCGAATTAACCTACAGGACACTTACTATCTGGACCAACCTGCACTGGGGTCACCTCAAATTGAACTGTGTTTGGAACAAAAGTCTCAATTGACATAGAGAGGAGGCACCCTGGTGTGTGACTCTGAGGGCCAGCACCACAGCTTTCAGGGCCATTCTGACTCCTCATTTCTCCTGGGACCAACTGCTCACACTTCGTTGGGCAAACTGTGACCCTAGAACAGGGAAAGAGGAGACAACACTTCTTGGGTTGGAACAAATCTCTCTCGAGTCGAGCATGTGCGGGCAGGGTGATTTCATTCATCATCTCACCTGCCAGTACGACGGCTCCATGGAGAGGTGTCTTGCGTTACTGGGAAGGAAACTGATATGTCGGAGGGTTAATCTGCTTGTTCAAGGTGCCACAGCCAGCAAACCACAGGGTAGGACTCAGACCCAGAGGTGCTGACTCCAGAGCCTGTCCTCCCAAGCAAACATGGCCGAAGAGGTCAAGTTCATTACTCATGCACCCAGATTTTGCTCTCTTTATCCTTTCCTCCAGTCAGTTCCTTAGGTTGCGTGATTTTCCACTCCCAGTCACAATGCCAGGGTCTTCTCTTCTGTCAATGCTTAACACCAAGAGAGGCCCTGTTGCCTGTTTCAGTGGGGTGTGCCTTGCGCCCATGGGGTTTCTCTTCTGGGCCAGAGTATTACTTTTCTAAGTCTTAGGCCTACATCTTATTTTCTAAGCCTTGAGCTATCCACCACATCAAAGGCAGTATCATGCAGAAAGTAAACAGCCTCACCCAGGTTCACTCTGGCTCTGCCATTCAGTAGCTCCGAGATGCGAGTAAGTTATTTGACCTCAATGAACCACAAAATGAGGATAATAATACCTACCTCCAGGATGATCCATTTAACCGACAGACATTTAATCTACACTGCGCCAGATCCTGAAGTTAAAGAGTTGGAAGGTCTAAATGAAATAGTACACGTGCAGTGCTTGGCACAGGCCCAGGAGACAGTAAGGCTCAATAATGAGGAGTAGGCGTTAATGGCGGCCCCAAAGCTACTTCTCTAATAGCCATCACTGGGCAGGGGGTAGGGGGCAGGGGAAGGAGATGTTTCCTGAACAGGGGACTCTTGAAGTGATCTTGCATAATCAGGTACCTTTTCCCCCTGGCTGAGGTCAGCCCCTGGTTTTAATAATAACCACAGCCAGCATTTCTTGAACATTTAACATGCACTTTATATGTATGAACTCATGTATTTCTTATGCCCCCCCCAAGTAGATTTTATTATATCCTTCATTTATAGAGGAGGAAGTGGAGGCCCAGAGAGGTTAAGCAACTTGCCCGAGGCCCCCCAGCCAATGAACGACAGGGCTGGAAACAAAATCAGCTAGTGTGACTCCAAAACCATGACCTCACGCCCCGTCTAAATGCACCGCACTGGACAGCTCCTGATTCTGCGTCTCAGGTTGGTGTGGCCAGCCCTGAGCAGCTCCCCAAAGAGACACATTCAGACAGGGATGGTTAGAAATCGGTGCCATCCTGGGAGCCGAATTTGGGGATCATGTGTTCCCCTGTTCTTCTCAGGGATGCTTCTATGAGCCCCACCCACTCTATACCTTTTCCTGCTGTGTTCAAACCAGCTCATCCTGAAAAGCAGCCTGTAGGGAAACCAGGAGTGGAGGAGCTGGCTGGGGCTGCCTGTGGTGGGGGAGGCGGGGCTCAGGCTCTTGCTGCAAAGTTGAGGCCTTCTTTCGGGATAGCCTCAGCTCCCAGAGGCTGCAGCAGGCCTGAGTGAGGCCAGGCCCTCCTGCCTCAGCCCCAGTCTGCTTGGCACAGAGGTCTGCTCGAGGCCCGCTGTGGGAGTTGTCTTCAGCCCAGCGCTCACCGCTCTTGCCTGGGACAGGGCAGCAGGCTCAGAATGGCCCCCGGTTTGTTTTAATGCCTTGCTGCCTCCATCTCGAAAATCTTCATCATTTTTGAACAAGAGGTCCCTTCTGTGTCCGGAGGGAAGTTGTTTTACATGGCTGGCGGTTGGGTTTCTGCAGTTCTGCTTGCTCATTTAGTGTTATCTTAAGGCAATATCTTCATGTTTCTGTGAGTCTTCCAAACCATCGTGTGGATTTGGAGTGACTGACTGACCGCTCCTTCTGTTGGTTCCCTGTTCCTTACTGACTCTGCTTTGTCTGTTGTTGCTTCTTTTTCCTCTCAGGGATTTCGTCTGGGCCCTGTGATCATTCTGGACACCCTCCTGCCATGGCACCAAGGACTAAGGAGCATGGGCCTTGCAGGCGGTTCTTCCAAATAGCAACTGGTGTGAAGCATCCGTGACCTGCCTGAGCCCTTGCACACCCCGTGGCTTGCATTTGAGAGCCAACAAGGCCGCAGGACACAGTTTTGTTAATCTCTGTTCTATAATGAGTTCACAGCTTCAGAGCCTGAAGGCCCCTCAGAGATGATTCAGTCCAATTTCATTATTTTCACAAAATGGTCAATAGACGTCACCATGGTTAGGGAAACAGTGAGCAGGGCCCTGAAACTCCATTCTGTGATCTCCAAGTCCATCCTTTTTCCTAGTATACTGATTCCTGAATTTGTTGGAGAGGAACTTTAGTTACTGCTGAATTATATTGCTGTGCCCTTAGAATGTGCATTTATAGTTTGGTAATTTACAATTATTTTGTTGCCCATTTTCTCTTATTCTTATGTAATGGGGAACAAAAGAAGAAATACTTCGCAAGGCATTTTTAAGCTAAGTCCAGAAGTTGAAATTGTGGGTGAATACAGGAGAGGCGCTTAAGTGGTTCACTTTCTACTCAGTGGTAACTTCACCTGTTCGTTCTTGTTCATTTTGTCTTTGGTCTGTTGACCTACTTAATCCTAAAAGTTTCCAACAGTTAGATCAATTGATCTTACCTGTTTAGAGACAAGGAGCAGATCAGTCTTTGTCCCAAAATAGCCAGGCCAACACTGGTGCTGGCAACCTGCAGACAGGACAAGCGTTCATTACCGAGCGGCCATGCCTTCTGGACCACACACCATGTCCTAGAGCTACAAACTCCACTTTCCCTTGTACACTGAGGGACATCAGAAAGAAAGAGCCCTGAAAATACTGCGTTTCAGGTAGGGGAAGTCACTATAAAGACTGTGTTTGAGGCTCTCCTTTAAATTATTTAAAAAATTTCCCCCACTCTCTCTTCTCTGTGTATTCTCTCTCTCTCTTTTTCTCTTATTCTCTCTCTCTCTCTCTGACAATTTTGCTCAGGTTTGTGGACTTACTACCTTTTTCTGGGATTGCATTTGGTCTTCACCTGCTCAAATAAACTGGAATTTCACCTTGACTTCCTTCAAGAAAAAGAAGAGCTCAGCTATCATATAACTGAAGCAGCAGAGAGGAGACACCAGAAGCGGAGAAGGGCGGAGAGCCATTTTCCAAGGAGCATTGGCCTCTCATACCTCCCACAGCTCAGCCTCCCTCCCAACTGATGCATCGCCTCCCAAACACTCATGGTCAACCGCAGGAACCCAAGTGCTAACCACAGGCTGCGCCTCCCCACTGTGCACCCCACCCCTGGCCTACCACCCCCACCCCAGTGCTGAAGACTCACAAAGTCCATGGAAACGATGGTTTCCGCTGTGGAGTTTTCGAACTTGGTGAGTAACATGATGGAGGCGGGGATGTCCAGGGTGAAGTTCCCTGGCAGAAGGCTGATCACAGGGGGTACGGATGCCATGATGCGTACCATGAAGGGCTGGGACAGGATGTAGATCTCGGCGATCTGCCACATGCAGGGGGAGAAACAGAAAGAGTCATGAACTGGTAATGGCAGTCACACATTTGAGGTGGCTTGTGATGATGAAATCTTAAACTATGCATTTAGAAGACAAAAAAATCTTTTAACAGCAATAATAACAGTAACACCTGGAGAACATAATAATCACAGCTGATGTTTTCTGAACACATACAATGTGCCCGGCACCCTGCCAGGGCTTTCTGCAGGGTCTCAATTCCTCTTTACAAGATTCCTTTCCACAACTGCAGAAAGTGAGTCTTAAAAACATTTCTTCCAGGTTCCAGGTGAATACCTGGTAGAACTGGGATTCAGACCTGACTCATGAGCTTTGCTCCAGAACCAGGATGCAGGCTGAGCATCTCTCTGTCCTCAAGGCCCAGCCTGAGCCTGTGAAGGCACAGCATTGACCGCTGCCGTCCTGAGTCACAAATGCGGGCATGTTCCTTCAGTTGCCATCTAAGCTGATTACTTCAAGTATGACAGAACCTTAAGGAAGGAACCAAGGACTTATTTTGTGAGCAGACACTGCCTTCATAACTTGTTCAGTAAATGCTGGTGGATATTTCATTAAAATATTTTGAGAATGGGGGCCTCCCTGGTGGCGCAACGGGTTAAGCGCAGCATTATGAAGGTATCCAGAGCCACTGCAGCACGAGTTCGATCCCCAGCCAGGGAGATTCCCACATGGTGCAGCAGACCTCTCCTGCCTTGCCCGCTGCTCCCCTGCGCAGTGTACTTCAGTCGATTTGCCTGTTCTGCTCCCTGCTCTGTCTCTGGTGAATCCTCTCACCACCCCATACCTCTGGTCTACACCCCAGCTTGTTTGCATAAATAAATAAAACTTTAAAGGATATATTTTGAGAATGGAAAGGGACAAAAACAATTCATGAGTCTCCCAGAAGTAACTGCATTGAAACCAAACCCACTATCAAGGGGTCAAGCCCAAACACTCACCCGGGAGAGCAGGTTGCCAATGCCTTGAGAATTCTGAACCAAATGTTTAGAAATCTGGAAAATCAAGACCATCATGTTACTGTCAAGTTTTCAGCTGGGTTGTCTTTTCAGGGAAGACCCTGAATTCCTAATACTTTTTATCAGTCATCTTGCCCTCAAAATGGCTTAGTGTTGGAAGCAACCTATCATTTTTATAACTCAACGATGGGAAATCTGAGGCCCAGAGAAGTAAAGTGACTGGTCCAAGGTCACACAGGAAGGTGAATGACCTCTTGACCTTGGGAATCCTGTGTGTATCATCTGCGTCTGATCCTTGTGTAAACATTCTATTGTCATTGCCACTAAGTGTTGTGCTACTGCCTCATTTTCAGAGATTCCTGAGACATAGGATGCTTAAGTAATTCTCTTCACAGATGAATGGTTTTCAAGTCAGAAGCTAGATGTATCTGGTTCTTAGTACTACATCGCACCTGATGAGGTCACACTTACCATTTTGAACATTTGATTCATAACTACTTGTATAATTAAGGCCTATAAGATGAAAAGATTCATATGGGATGTGTAATAAAAGCTGCTGGCTGACTGGCTGGACAGTGTTCTCATTATAAGAAGGAGAGGCATGGCAAAAGAATCAATGAGCATCTGTACTATTAGTGGTCACTGAAGAGAAGTCAGATGCAAGTACCAACAGGAGAAATCTTTATGTTGGCATAATACAAAGAATAATAACAGTGATGATTAATAGGTAATACTTACAGAGACTTATTATTCTGTGCTAGGCATTGGTCTGAATGCTGTACATGTATTTAAACCTCGTTAGTGCCCATATCAACTCTACGAGTAAGGAACTATTATTTTTCTCCCCATTTCCAAGACTGGCTCAGAGAAGTTAAACAAATTGCGAATGCCCAAGGTCACAGGTACTGGCATGATCTAAGATCAGTCAAGAGCTGCGGCTGCATTTTAGGGAAGGGAAATGAGCAGAACCAGAAATGCAGCTCCCCAACATTCTTACAGGGCTCCTTCCTTCACTGTCCTGCTGGCGTTGTAGTCTAAAAGGCTCAGGAATAGAAAAATGACATAGAAACCCCATAGCAAGGCTCTCATAAAAAAAATGAAATGCGGGTGTCACCATCTCTGAACTCCGCTCACCTCTTCGGTGGACAGAGTGACATTGAAAGCCCCAGCGGCAAAATGAGCGAAGGAGGCAGATTTCAGGAAATACTCAGAGATTCCGATGTAGAGCATGGAGTCACTGCGTTTGGGTAGCTCAAATGGAACTGGTGAGAAGGGGGGGTCGGCGAGGTTTTCCAGTGGGTAGAAAACGCCCTGTGGGGAAACAGAGAAAGACCAGTGTCTCAGCAGAGACTCAAATATGCAGAACCAAGGAAGGTGGTGGGCCTGCTCCAGTCAGAATAAGAAAAGTTTTAGAAACTCAGTAGGGATTTAAGAATGAGGTCCTCTGATTCCTCGACTAGTGAACATGTTTCAAAGTTGTGCTGACTCCTGAGCGTACCTGGATGTATCTATATGGTGAGAACTTCCCTGTGGGTCCTTTTCTTAGAGAAAGGAGACAGAAGATAGTTCTGAAGGGCTCCTGAGGTGCCTTGCAGTGATGCCACACCCCTGACCTTTAAAATCGGGAAGTGTTGAGCATCTGGGGCCACAGAAAGACTCAGAAGGGCCCAGGACTCTAAAGGGTTTACAGCAGTTATTGTGGCAGTCCTATGAATCCTCATTCTCTAGGGTGTAATGCTGAAATGGTGTCTTATGTTACATTTAACAGATTTGAATGATCCTGAGTGACTGAAGTATAAGCCAAAATGCATTTTAGAAAATGATTTTGGCTTTGGGGCAAAACTAGACAACAATGATTTTTCCAGATTTTGCAAATCCCATTTTCATGTGCTCCTGACCCCGACAGAGGTCAGCAGCCCTCAGTTAAATGGACTAACCTGAGAGTTAGGAATGGAGATCTCAGTAGGGGAATCTACTGATTTCTCAAGATCCAGGAAATGCAGAACACTACTCACTGCCTCTTTGCCTCAGAACTAAGCCAGAGACAGAGACCTTGTGGTATTTTATCTCAAGAAGGCAGAGGCAAAATGTGCAGTCCAAATGATCATTTTCCAATCAAGAGATGATCAGTCCTTTGAAAGGGCACACCCATGAGGGGATAGCTTGAAAGGAAATTAAATTACTGGAAGAGAGTATAGTTAAGATTTCCTCCTGCACATAATGCTTGTTCCTGAATCCTGGCTATCGATAACCAGAACAAGGACACTGAACATGATGAAGTTACCTTCAAATTCAGGTCAATGTGATTCTCGGTAATTTCTGGAGAACTGATTAGGGAATAATCCAGCACAGTGTAGTTGTCAATCTTGGTTAAAACTAAATCACAAAGAAAAGAAGAAAATTTATAATCACAAAAGGCTTTGTGTAACGCGACCAATGTCCAAGAACAGTATAATTTTTACATCTCTGTTGTTTAAAATAACAATTACTCTATTTCTTAGTACATGCTCACTTTGCAAAAGCCAGGAAAAGTAGGTAAGTTAAAAGAAGTAAGTGAGCATCCCTCTTAACCACATCATGCTGGGAAAAACATTACATTTTAAAATCACTTAAAATTTTGGTGTATGCCCTTGGATACACCCCCCCACCAATGCATATATACTTATTTTAAAAAGAAAGTCAGACAAACAAAAATCACTTGTCAATTTGAACACATATATATCATGTTGGTAGAATAAGAGAAGTCTTTCAAGTTTTTTTCCCTCAAATTTTACTGATTTGCCAATTGTTTACATGGCTATATAATACTGGGGGCACATGGCCTCACTCACCCTCCTCACTCACCCCCCACCAGTACTCCAGACCCACACACTTTCCCTCAGCCTCCTCTCTGCCCTCCACCCTTCGCCCCTCCCCTCTGGCGGCCACTCTGTTTTTCACAGTCTAAGAGTTATTTTTGTTGAGTTTTGCCAATTTCTTTTCTTTATACTGTACAAACGAGGGGGAAACCACCCTCAAAATCTATGGTACAGTTTCCCACAGAGCTAGGACTTTACTTTTATAAGGACTATGGATACTGTTGCAACCAGAACTATTTTTTTAAAAGGAAATATTGAGAGAACTCTCTAGATTGGAGAGGCCCAGGGGATGCTCAGGGACAGCGCTACCAGTTCAAGTCACTTTTTGTGTTACCACTTTCAGAGCAAAGCAGTGGCAGGGGAGGCAGGTGGGTGCTTAGGAAGCAGGGATTTCGGGTCAAGTCAGGCTGTATGCGCAGCAGCAGAGGGGTGAGGGGTGCGGAGTGCAGGGATGCAAGGTGTGGGGTGCCGGGGTGGGGTATAGAGGTATGGGAGTATGGGTGTGGAGTGAAGGGTATGTGGGGTGCAGGGGTGCAGCACTAGGATTTCCGGCTTGGCCTGGGAGAGCAGTGAGCTCTGGGGCCTGAAGTCATGCTCCCTGTTCCGGAGAACGGTCTCCCAGAACCACCTCTTTTCTTCCTGGATGTCATGTTTGGTTCCCTCCCAAAATGGAGTGAGAAACCAGAAGACAGAAAGTGATTCGCCAAGGGGAGGGACAATACCAGAGAAGGTTTAAAAAACATTTTCAAATTCACAATAGCCTGGATCCCATCAGCACACTTTGAGGGGAGCAGAACTGAGCTCATTTTACAGATGAGGACAGTGAGGTTCCCAGAGGTGAAGAGCTTGCCCCAGGCTGACACCTCCATGAGTTCCTTCCTCGCTTCATCTTTCTCTGCCCGACCGCCTTCCCAATCCCTGTTCCCCATCCATCCCATCCACTCATCTGTCCCTTTGTCTAGCCACCTGGCTCCTTTCAGTTCTTCATCAAGCCAGTATTTGTAACCTAACGTGGGCGAGGCGCCATGCCTCGTGCCTCCTGACACTCAGACTGGTGGAAGAGCAGACACAGAAGCAGGAAGTCACAGCACAGCGGGGTAAGACCCACTAAATGCGTGATGGTCCTGCTACCACCCACTCTTACATTCTTCCCCATTTTGGTAAGTGCAATTTTACTCTTCCCATTTTGAGTGGCTCAGGTGAGAAGCTGGTGTCATCCTCGACTCCCATCATGGTACATATTCAGGGTGTCAGCAGGTACTAGTGTCTCTACTTCACGGTGCATGCAAACCCTGAACATGTCTCGCCATCTGGATCACCGTCCTAATCCAGGGGCCATCACTGCACCCACGGGTCAGCGCACTGGCCTCCTAGTAGCTCCCTCCTTCTACCTTGCCCCATTCCTGCCTATTATTATAATTCGATTTTTATCATCACTTTCTTATTGAGCTAATGTGGTGAGTAACATTCGGGCACACGGATTTATGCTCTGATATCTGCATACACTCCATCGGGATCCCCACCAGCCCAGTTTCCACCCCCCCCATCATGGCCCCCTTTACTCATTTTGCTGCCTCCTGGCCACCTCCTCCCTTTCTGGTAACCGACATTCTGTTGTCAGAATCTAAGAGTCGGCTCTTGCTTTCCTTTGTTTTGTGGTCTGCTTTGCTTTTTTGTTTCACGTAGGCGTGAAATCATTTGGTATTTGTCCATTCCTGTCTAGTATGACAGGAGCCGAAAGGCACCTTCTTAAAACATAAGTCAGATCATGCCAACCTTGCCCAGCACTCGCTAACGGTTTCTGTCTCTGCCTAAGCGCCTGCCTTCACAGTGACCTGCACAGCCCTGAACACCCAACCAGCGCTTCCCTCCCCTCTGACCTCATCCGCTACTCTCTGCCCCACCCCCTCTGCTGGGGGGGGTGCCCTCCTCACAGTTCCCTCATCACACCAGGCAAGCTCCAGCTTGGGGCACTGGAGACACTGTTTCCTTTACTTGGAATGCAGACCGAGGAGAGGTCGCTCCCCATGACCCCCTATTTCCTTAGGGCTCTTATTCTAAGGTCACCTAAGGTCACCTACTCAGGGCGTCTAACTGGAAACTTCTCCCCAGCTCCTTCCATTCTTTATTTTTTTTTCTTGCCACTTATCACCAGGATGCCATAGATTTTTCTAATTATCTTGCTTGCTGTCTGTCTCTTCCCACTAGTCTCACAAGGGCAGGGATTTCTGTCCCTTAGGCTTCCTGCTGCATCCCCAGCACCAAGAACAGCGCCCAGCCTGTTACAGGTGCCAAGACACCATCGGTGAATGAATGGATAGGATGCAGAGAGATACATCCAAAAATATCATGTGAGCATAGAGGAGGCCGAACTTTGGGGTGCAGGCTGTTGGGTAAGCTTTCTTGGAAGAGATTTACTTGAGCTGAGTCCTAAAAGAGAAAGAGAAGAGACCAGGACAGGGGCTGAACCAGGGTGTAGGGAGTAGAGGGGTTGTATCTCTCAGGGCCCTTAGCACAATGTTGGCAAAGAAATAGGATGGAATAAATACTCACTAGATGGAGGGAGGGAAGACAAAGCTCTTGTGGGCAGGAAGGACATCATGCACGAAGGCCAGAGAAGCGGTTTGACTGGGGGAGCAAAGACGAAGCTGAGAGAGGCCAGGAGGAGCCAAAGCATTAAGGGCAGGATAATCCATTTGGACTTGAACTTGAAGACAGTGGAGGAGTCACTGGCGAGAACCAGTGGGGAATAACCCAGATCAAGGTTGGCATTCACCATTCTGAAGAGGATGGATTCAGTGCCAGCGCTGGAATGAAAGTTCCAGAGAGATTAACTCTGGTTTGCATCTCATCTCCCGGAGCCATCCTCCTGCAGTGAGCAGGGCTGCCCCACTCAGGCCCCGTCCTCCCACACACCTTCCTGCGGTTCTTGCATGTGGAGCGTAAGCAGATGGCGGAGCGGAGCTAGCCTGCCTTGAAAAGCAACCTGGAGCACGCGAGGGTTTGAAGGTGGGACGCCAACCATCCAGGAGAGATGGTGCTAGGACTCACCCTCCAGCATGCTGAGATTGGTTTTCAGAGCCTCCACCTCATTTGTGATGATGGGACAGAGCTGGTCATAAAAGGAAACAAGAAAAAACACAAGTCATCATATCATACTGGAAACATCTACTTATGGGTGGAGACCCTGTCAACGAAGGCCTCTGGTTAGAAACTGTCCTCCTTTCGGTCATCAAGACTTTCCCATCAATTGGTTGCTACCTGGAGGCCCCGAGTTACATCAAGTGGGTGGCATGTCCCTGACAGCTGCTAAATATCGGAGCAACTGGGACGACACCCAGCTGGAGCCATAAAGAGCGAGTCCCTGGCTTTCCTTTCTGTGGCATGACAGGACAGGTGCCCTGTTGTGCGAGAGCTGTCACACCTGAGGAACCTGCTGAGCCTCCTGACTGCAGGGAGCTGCTGCCTCCCCTCTCTGCCAGCGGCCCGTGCCAGCCGGGAGCAGTCACAGCTGGGCCCTTTTCTTTCCTGCTCGGCTGGTTTGAGATCCCATTCCACGAGACAGCCATGCAGTGCAGAAGCCCTTTTGGGGTTCAGTCTTCGATCAGATTCAAGTGCATCTCCAGGTAGGGGTAGAGTTCCAACATCTGTGGGCCTGCTGTGTGCCCGTGTGGGCTAATGTCCATATGGTGGTTCCTAGAAGGGGCCTGGGAGGGAGCCTGGTGTTCTGGGGCTGAATTCCTTGGCGAGTTACCTGTGTTCTCAGTCTTCCTTTGTAACATGGGGGTGCAAAATGTATCTACACCAACAGATTGTAGTGTGAGGAATGGGTATCCTATGTAAAATAGCGCAGCTGGTAATAAGCATTCAGTAAATACCAGCTGTGATTATTTTAACCCCATTCCATCCTCACTGACCGCCCCCCAGAGGTAGGCACTCCTGTCCCCAATTTACAAATGGGAAGACTGAGACTTAGTGAGGTGAGGTGAGTTGCCAGGACCTACATTGCTAGGATATGAAATCCAGTCTGACAGCTTGAAAGCAGTGGGGGTGACAATTCTCTTCTGTTTCCAGTGTCCCCGAGGGGCTCACAGAGGCAAAGCATCTGGAATTCTAAGTCAGAAGCAAACTCCAGGCAGACTTAATCTTTGGTTTCCTGACAGAGGCCAAAATACCACATTTCATTGCAAACAGAGGGATGATGGAGTGTGGGGTCCCTGAAGGTGACTCCCCCCATGGTTTCCCAGTCTCTCTTGAATACCTACACTCAGCTGTCCGGTCAGGTGGAGAAAGACCGTGGACTTTAGTGGCTCCCAACCAGCGGCCAATCTCTTTGGACAAGCTGCTCAGCGCTATGGGTGCTGACACTCCCCCAACGTCCATCAGGCGGCCACTGTTTGCCAGCACTGATTGGGCAGGAGGGCGGTGGAGAGAGCCAGACACTGCTCTTGCCATTCCTCCCAGAAAGGAGTCTCCCTTCCTTTCCAGTCCTCCTCATCCTCTCATCGTCTCCTCCAAAATATGGGTCAAGGGTACAGGGAAGGTGTCTCAGGATCGGAAAGAGGAGGCACACAGCAATTCCCTCCTTCCCCTTCCTCAAACGGGGGTTTCTGGAATTGAGATACTTGGAGCTTTGGAAGTCCTTGCCATTGACACTGCCTCTACTGGTGGAAATGTCTGCTCTTCTTCCCCATTTCTTACCTGTCCAAACCCTCCCCATACTTTAAGGCCCAGTTCAAGTCCTGTACCCTCCAAATAATATCTCCCAGGACACTTCCAGACTCCATTTACTGAATTTTTCTATTTCTCAGTTCAAACTAAGGATCATACAAATGCATATTAAAGTTAAGTCATATTTCACTGGCCTAGTAAAGATTATATATTTATTTGTTTTTCATATCCCCAGCAAGCCCTAGTCTAGTGCTAATAAATAAACTCCAGTTGATTGTCGAGGGGGGTGGATGCTGTTTGGTCATCTCTGCATCCCCAGCCCCCACCACATATTTGATATATAGAAGGTACTTGAGAAACTGTTATTTAGTTGCAAAGGATAATATGTGTGAAAATGTCTAGTATGGCATCAAGCACACAGTAGGTGCTCTATAAAGGTTCCTTGATTAAGAATTATAGTATAGCAGAACTGTTGCTGCTGGGTTTTTATCACAGTTGTATAACCTCTTAAAGACTTACCCTTTCATTTAAATTCTTTAAAATGGGTTTTTCCATGGGCTCAGCAAAGGAATTATACAGGACGCTGTGGAAAAAAGGAAATAAGAAGGGCTTAGTTAGGGACCATAATCTGCCATTATAAACCTCCCCTAGACACCACGTGGGGATCAAGCCCCAGACAGGCCACCGCCCCCAGGGGACTCTCACTCACCTAAGCTCCCCAGAAAAGGAGACATGGGCATGGCTCACTTGGGCGTAGCAGTCTTGGAGCTTCAGGACTGGGTGGCCAAAGTCATTTCTGGCCAGGATCACGATGCCAGTGAAGTAGACCCCAGAGAGATACAGATCGGCTCCCCCTGAGTCTTGGCTGTTGAGAGGAAAAGTGCAAAGTTAGTTACACAGTTCTGGATGGAGTGGAGATGGATCTCGTTTCTCTGATTACCCATGGGCTCTAAACTCCATGGGAGTAGGAAAGGTGTCATATTCACCTCTGGTTCCTGTAACAGGTAGGGATGCAGTGGGTGCTGAATGAGTATTTACTGACCACAAAAGCAATGAATTTCTGAGTGGTGACAGCTTTAGGAAATTTGTGATTATTTCATGCCCAGTGCCCTGGCTCTTGTAGCAGCAGGGCACAGGTTGGGTGTCATTCCCACGCAATGCTTGTTTGGAGAGACAACATGGGAGTATAGGATTTAGGGGGGAACACAGATGCAGAAGTGACATTTAGATATAGCCTGTGAAGTCTTTGAGACAGTGGACCATGGTTATTCATTTCTATGTTGACTTGGGCCTGACACTATGTTGGTGATGAGTCGGCAAAGAAAGGAATGAATACTTGAGTCTATGTTACTTATGGGGGAATGTGCTAGTCCTCTATAGTCTACAGAACTGGAGTTCTTGAGATGTGGATGAACCACTACCCTTTACAAATGGACATAGTAGGTGCTCAATCAATGGCTGTTGATGAATGAATGTGTTATATGAGGCACCAAATAAGGCTGACTAACCATTAACACCAGGACACTGGCTTGTACACGGTGGCTGGTCTGTCAGTGACCTTGAGTTCGACCCCTCTTTTCTATGTGAGGTGCAAAGGCCTTTTGATAGGGGGAGAGTTGGACTCAAACTGACTTCTACCCTCCGACCTCGTGTGAGGCTCCATTTCCCGCCAGCAGCCCCTACAGATGGGGAGTGTGCTAAATGTTGGGTTCAAGGGCACAGAGTGACCTGGGAAACTAGCACACTGAGCACTCTTCTCTCACAGTCAGGGATTTCTAGTTCTTTGGCAATCTTAAATGACATTTGGATCAGTTGCCATATCTTTGAGGAAAGGATATTTTCACCCTCCTCCTTCCCATCCTCCCCTAGCTCTCCTTCCCCCAACAGAGATTTCCTGAATTAAATCTCTGCTGGAAAAAATTATCTTAAGAAATATTGCTAATGATGGTGGGGGGGGGGAGCCAAACATTAAAAACAGCAGTGAATTTATACAGTTTTGATTTTGTTCCATTTCCCCCAGAACAGCAGCAGACATTTCCGTGGGACACTTACAAAAGGGGCGACTTGACTTCCCAGTCTGTGCTGATGTTAGCAGTGCCGTGGTTCGTCAGCGCCTTGATGCCCACGCCAGGCACAAAGGCTAACGAAGTGTTTGGAAATGAAAAGGCATTGATTTTTATGCTGTAAAGCAAGAGACAGGGAGTTAGTACAACTCTTCCAGCACATTTTTTTTCTTTTTTTGATGATATTGTAAAAGATTTATTTTTTAATTTTTTATTATTATTTATATCTTTTATATTATTGTGTATTCCCCCAGGTTACCCACCACCGATTCACCCATGAACCATCACCATAGTCCCTTGTGCTCTTTTCTCCTCCATTTTGAGCCCTCATCCTCCCCCTCCCTCACTGAGTGTCTCTCGTCTTTGGTTCCCCTATATTCCTCCTATAAGTGAAACCATTCGGTATTTTTCTCTTTCTTTCTGGCTTATTTTGCTGAGCATGATCCCTTCTAGCTTTATCCATGTTGCTGCAAATTGCATGAGCTTATCTTTTTTGATTGCTGAATAGTATTCCATTGTGTATATGTACCACATCTTCTTGATACAATCATCTATTTTTGGGCATCTGGGTTGTTTCCGTATCTTAGCTATTGTAAACAGTGCTCTTCCAGCACATTTTGAATAAGTCAGTCAAATGGAAAATGCTGTGTACAACTCCCAGCAGGAGATGACGGGCAGCTATGGATTTCTACCGAGGAAGGAGCCGCAGGTCTGCAGTGCTGCTGCCTCTGGGCACTGCCTTCTAATTCCCCTCCAGTCCCTGGCAGGGAGCCCTTGGGTAAAGTCTACCTCCCTCATCCTCAAGGGGGGAAATGAACAAGTTTAGATGTAAATTTGTGGATAATCTAAGTTTTTACTTTTTTTAAAGACAGAAAAGATACTGTCCTTACTGTTTTTTCCTTCAGCAGTCCCAGTGCTTCTCAGTGAGGGGGAGGTATTAGTATCTTGGATGGGACAATTATTTTGGCAAAAGACTATTATATATATTGCAGGCCATATGGCAGGTGTACCAATGAGAGGTGGTTCTCTATCATCGCGACAACCCACGTGCCTTCTTGTTTCCAAAAGCCCTCTATGCGGACTGTAGGTTCACTTGTTGAGGAACTATGTTAATGTTAATATCTCCTAGGATTTTCTGAACCATCAGATAGGTAACTAGGAGGCAGCAGCTTACATGAAATCTGTACAGGTAGATGGCCCCGTGCAAACAGTAACATGTTATTATTACGGACATTGAGGGATTATAGCCTGCCAGGCACTGTGTGACAAGCACCTTTCATGCATTAGGTAATTTTAACCCTCTCAATAATCTTATGAGGCCATTGTTGTTTTTGCAATTTGCCATTTATAGAGGAGAAGATAAGAAACTTGGTGAGAGTCATAAGTAAGAGACCCAGACCTACAGGCCTTCCCCATCTGTCTTCAGACTTATGTTTATAACCCGTAGCCTCCTGGTTATGTAATATATTGTGCAAAATGCACTCGACTTGGAGCTAAGTTTTGTGCTAGCTGGACAACCTCAGGGAAAGCACGTAACTTCTTTCAGTCAATCACTCCCAGAAAGTGTTCCTCAAGGGAAGGTGGGGCAGACAAAATGAGATCATCTGTGCCTAACTGTGGCACAGGAGAAAGGCATTTTTTTTTATTTGTGTCTTTTACATTACTGTATATTCCCCGTAGATTTCCCACCACCAATTCATCTGTGTACCGTCACCATAGTCCCTTGTGCTCCCCTCTTCCCCGTTCTGAGCCCCAAACCTTCCCCCTCTCTCGCTGATTGTCGCTCTTCTATTTGGTTCCCCTATATTTCTATTATAAGTGAGACCATTCGATATTTTCCTTTTTCTTTTTGGCTTATTTTGCTGAGCATGATCCCTTCTAGTTCCATCCATGTTGCTGTGAATTGCATGTGTTTTTTTTTTTGAACGCTTAATAGTATTCCATTATGGATATGTACCACATCTTCTTTATCCAGTCATCTATTTTTGGGCATCTGGGTTGTTTCCATACCTTTGCTATTGTAAATAGTGCTGCAATAAACATATGGGTGCATGTATCCTTTTGGATTAGTGTTTTTTTGTCCTTTGGGTAGATTCCCAACAGTGGTATTGCTGGGAGAAAGGCATTTTTGATCTAGGGTTAGGAAGATTCTAAAACATAGATGTGATAGCTGACAAGAAATGTTTCATCAAACTAAAATATTTCTGCACAGAGAAACTTGGAAGAAGACAAAAAAACCAGTATTGATTGGAAGAAGGTACTTAAACGTCGTGCATCCAACAAAGGATTAATACCCAAATTAAAAGGAACTTATAAAACTCAGCAGCAACAGTAAAAATGAACATGAAGAGGAGGTGGGCAGAAGATCTGAATAGACACTTCTCCAAAGAAGACACACAGATGGCCAGTGGGCACCTGAAAAGATGCTGCATATCTCTTGTTAGGGAAATGTACATTAAAGCCACAATGAGTGATCACCTTACACCTGTGAGAACACTTTTATCCAAAAGAAAAGAAGCCACAGGTGTTGGAGAGTATATGGGATAAAGGATGTGTACATGATTGGTGGGAAGGTAAATTAGTGCAGCCATTATGGAAGGCAGTGTAAAGATTCCTCAAAAAATTAAAGTAGAGGGGATCATACTTAGTGAAATAAGCCATAAAGAAAGAGAAAAATATTGAATGGTTTCACTTATAACAGGATTATAAGGAAACCAAATAGGAGAGAGACACTCAGCAGGTGTGGGGGTGGGGGAGGGGAGGATAAGGGCACAAAATGGAGTAGAAAAGAACACAAGGCACCACGGAGATGGATCATGGATGAACTGGTGGTGGGCTACCCAAGGGGAATACAAAATGTAAAAGACATAAATAACAATAAAAATACATATTAAAAAAATTAAAGTAGAAATTCCATATGATTCAGTCATCCTATTTAGGTATTTACCAGAAAAATATAACAACTATAGCAAGAAAAAATACTGAATAAAGAATTGAAGAGATATATGCACCCTCTTTGTTTATTACAGCTTTACTTACTTTTTATATTTCTAAAAGGACAGGTTTATTAAGAAAAGGGGAAAGGGTTGCTGCTGTTTTTGAAAGGAAAAGGTTTGTGAAAGAAACACCTGTAATACACACAGGTGGGCAGCCTTGGGATGACAGCCTCTGTTGCAGCATTATTTATAACAGCCAAGAACTGGAAACAACCTATGTGGTCATGGAGAGATGAATGGTTAAAGAAGCTGTGGCATATACAGCTGTGGAACACTGCTCAGCTATAAAAAGAGAAAAACCTGTCATTTGCAACAATATGGATTGATCTAGAGGGTATTAGACTCAGTGAAATAAGTCAGAAGGAGAAAGACAGACACTAGTACTTCACTCATAAGTGATATAGAAAGAAAACAAATAAATAGATGAACTAAATAAAAGTAAACTTTTAGACTATAAGACCAGTTAGTGGTTACCAGAAGGAAAGGGGGAGGAGAGTGGGTAAACCAGGTAAAAGGGGACAATTATACAGTGAAGGACAGAATTGGACTTTTGATGGTGAACTTAATGTAGTAGATGCACATGGTGATCTTTATGATGCACACCTGAACTTGTATAATGTTATAATGCAGTGTTACTTCAGTTAAAAAATGATGTGTTATATCCCCTTTCCACATCCTTTCCTACTCCTCCGTCACATCCTGAGTATCACTGTGGAAGAAGGATGGCAGAGAGGAGCCCATCTTGGAAGTATTTTCATTTTGATATGCATAGCCTAACCATTTCTTTATAATTGCTGTAGACTATTCCAAGTTGTAGATGAATCATTAAAATAAATCACTCTTTGTAAGTGGACGTTGAGGCCATAGTGAACATCCTGTTTTTCCTCATTTTTATCTACACTTGATATGATAGGATTCATACTGGATTTTTTCCCAATGGCATTATCAATATTGTAATTAAACAATTAGCTTAACATATATTTATTTATTTTTTAATTTTTTTATTGTTATTTATATCTTTTACATTTTGTGTTCCCCTTGGGTAGCCCACCACCAATTCACCCGTGACCCATCTCCGTGGTCCCTTGTGTCCTTCTATTCCATTTTGTGCCCTTATCCTCCCCCCCCACCTGCTGAGTATCTCTCTTGTATTTGGTTTCCCTATAGTCCTGTTATGAGACCATATATTTTTCTCTTTCTTTCTGGCTTATTTCGTTGAGCATGATCCCTTCTAGTTCCATCCATGTCGCTGCAAATTGCATGTGTTTATCTTCTTTGAATGCTGAATAGTATTCCATTGTGTATATGTACCACATCTTCTGGATCCAATCGTCTATTTTTGGATATCTGGGTTGTTTCCATGCCTTTGCTATTGTAAATGGTGCTGCAATGAACATGCAGGTGCATGTATCCTTTTGGATTAGTGTTTTTGTGTCCTTTGGGTAGATTCCCAAAATTGATATTGCTGGGTTGTATGGAAGCTCCATTTTTGGCAGTTTGAGGAAGAGCCATACAGCTTTCCATAGTGGTTGGATCAGTTTGCATTCCCACCAGCAGTGTAGAAGAGTTCCTTTTTCTCCACATCCTTTCCAGCATTTGTTGTTGCCTGTATTTTTAATGTGTGCCATCCTCTCAGGTGTGAGGTGGTATCTCATTGTGGTTTTGATTTGCATTTCCCAGATTATAAGTGATGTTGAACATTTTTTCATGTACCTGTTGGCCATTTGCTTTTCTTCTTTGGAGAAGTGTCTTTTTAGTTCTTCTGCGCATTTTTTGACTGGATTGTTGGCTTTGTTTTTGTTGAGTTGTGTGAGTTCCTTGTAGATTTTTGTTATCAGTCCTTTATCGGTTGTATTGTGAGCAAAGATCTTCTCCCAATTAGTAGGGTGACTGTTAGTTTTGGTTAATGTCTCTTTTGCTGTACAGATGCTTTTTATTTTGATGTAATCCCATCTGTTTATCTTGTCCTTCACTTCCTTTGCTTTGGGGGATGTGTCTTTAAAGATTTTGCTGAGATGTATGTCGTGTAGAGTTGTTTTTTTTAAAGATTAATTTTTTTATTTATACATACAAGCTGGGGTACAGGCCAGAGGCGTGGGGTGGCGAGAAGGTTCACCAGAGACAGAGTGGGGAGCAGAACAGGCAGATCAGAAATACACTGCTGAGGGGAGCAGCGGGTGAGGCAGGAGAGGTCTGCCGCGCCATGTGGGATTCTCCCTGGCCGGGGTCGAACTCGCGTCGCCGCTGCCGACAGCTTCACAGGGCAGCGCCCAACTGCTGCGCCACTGGGGAGGCCCTATGTCGTGTAGAGTTTTGCCTATATTTTCTTCTATAAGTTTGATGGTTTCAGGTCTTTTATCCATTTTGAGTTGGCTTTTTTGCAGGGTGTGAGATAGTAGTCTAGCTTCATTTTTTTGCATGTAGCTGTCCAGTTTTCCCAGCACCATTTATTGAATAGACTGTCCTTGTTCCACTGCATTTTCTTTGCTCTTTTGTCAAAGATTAGTTGTTCATAGATACATGGCTTTAATTCTGGGTATTCTATTCAGTTCCATTGGTCTTTGTGTCTGTTTTTGTTCCAGTACCATGCTGTTTTAATTATTACGGCTTTGTAGTATTGTTTGAAATCAGGGAATGAAATTACTCTGTTTTCTTTTTCTTTAGTCAGGAGGGCTTTAGCTATGTGGGGATTTTTGTGGTTCCATATGAATTTCATCAGTATTCGATTTATTTCTTTGAAGAATGTCATCGAGATTTTTATTGGAATAGCATTGACTCTGTAAATTGCTTTTGGTAGGATTGTCATTTTGATAATGTTAATCCTTCCAATCCATGAGCAGGGGATGTCTTTTCATTTTTTTGTGTCTTCTTCTATTTCTTTCAATAGTGTTTTATAGTTCTTTGTATAAGTCCTTTACGTCTTTTGTTAGATTTATCCCCAGATATTTGATTTTTTTTCGTTTCAATTTTGAAGGGGATGGATCTCTTAATTTCTTCTTCTTCAGACTGGGTGTTTGCATATAGGAAGGCTACTGATTTTTGTGCATTGATTTTGTATCCTGCTACTTTACTGAACTGGTATATAATTTTGAGTAGTTTTTCTATGGGGTTTTTATGGTTTTCTATATATATTATCATATCGTCTGCAAATAGAGACAGTTTAATTTCTTCTTTCCCTATTTGGATCCCTTGAATGTCTTTTCTTGTCTTATTGCTCTGGCTAGGACTTCCAGTATTATATTGAAGAGCAATGGTGAGAGTGGACATCCTTGCCTTGTTCCTGATCTTAGTGGAAAGGCTTTCAGCTTCTCACCGTTAAGGATAATATTGGCTGTGGATTTGTCATATATGGCTTTTATTATGTTGAAGTATGTTCCTTCTAGCCCAAGGATTTCAAGGGCTTTTATCATAAATGGATGTTGCACTTTGTCAAATGCTTTCTCAGCATCTATTGATATAATCATATGGTCTTTATTTTTCTTTTTGTTGATGTGTTGGATTACACTGATTGATTTTTGGATGTTGAACCATCCTTATGTCCCTGGAATAAATCCCACTTGGTCATGGTGTATTATCTTTTGAATGCATTGTTGGATCCTGCTGGCTAAGATTTTGTTAAATATTTTTGCATCAGTATTCATTAGAGAGATTGGTCTGTAGTTTTCTTTTTTTGTGTTATCTTTGTTTTGTTTCGGTATTAGAGTAATGTTTGCTTCATAGAATGTGTTTGGTAGTACGCCTTCCTTCTTGATTTTTTGAAAGTTTGTGTAATATAGGGACTATTTCATTTTTGAATGTTTGGTAGAATTCATTTGTGAAACCATCTGGTCCAGGGCTTTTGTTTTTGGGGAGGTTTTTGATTATGGTTTCAATTTCACTGCTTGTAATTGGTCTGTTTAGGTGTTCTTTATCTTCTTTATCTAGTTTTGGGTGATTGTATAGTTCTAGGAATTTGTCCATTTCCTCTAGGTTGTTGAACTTGTTTCTGTATAGCTGTTCATAGTAATCTCTGATTATCCTTTTGATTTTTACTATGTCCGTTGTAATTTCTCCTCTTTCATTTATGATCCCATTTATTTGTGTTTTCTTTCTCCCATTTTTTCTTTGTAAGACTGGCTAGTGGTTTGTCTATTTTATTTTTTCAAAGAACCAGCTTTTCGTTTTGTTGATCTTCTGGATTTTTTTTTAAATTTCCATTTCGTTTATTTCTGCTTTGATTTTTATTATTTCCTTTCTTAAACTGGCTTTTGGGATTTTTTGTTGTTCATTTTCTAGGTCATTGAGATGTGAGATTAGATTGTTTCTTTGAGTTGTTTCCTGTATCTTGATGTGAGCCTGTAATGCTATATATTTTCCTCTTATTACTGCTTTTGCTGTGTCCCAGACGTTCTGGAAAGTTGTGTCCTCGTCATTCATTTCTAGATATTTTTTAATTTCTTCTTTGATTTCTTTGTTGATCCAGTGGTCTTCCAGTAATGTGGGTTTCAGTCTCCATGAGGTGAGAGGGTTCCTTTTTTTCTTTTCATGGTTTATTTCCAGTTCGACTCCTTTATGATCAGAGAAGAAGGCTGGTATGACTTTGATCTTAGTGTATCTGTTGAGGTTTGTTTTGTGACCTGGAGTATGTGTGATCGATCCTGGAGTATGTTCCATGTGCACTTGAGAAAAATGTGTTTTCAGTTTTTCGGGGGTGAAGTGACTGATAGATATCTGTTAATCCCATGTGGTCTAGGTCCTTATTTACAGCTTTAGTGTCCTTGTTTATTTTTTGTCTTGTTGATCTGTCCATTAGTGAGAGTGGGGTATTGAAGTCTCCTACTATGTATGTATTTTCTTTTCTTTTCTTTTTTTTTTAAGATTTATTTATACAAGCTGGGGTACAGGCCAGAGGCGTGGGACAGCGAGATGGTTCACCAGAGACAGAGTGGGGAGCAGAACAGGCAGATCAGAAATACACTGCTGAGGGGAGCAGCGGGCGAGGCAGGAGAGGTCTGCCGCACCATGTGGGATTCTCTCCGGCTGGGCGTTGAACTCGCATCACGCGCTGCCGACAGCTCCACAGCGCAGCGCTCAACCACTGCGCCACCAGGGAGGCCCCTGTATGTATTTTCTTTAATGTCTGTTTTCAGGGATGATAATAATTGTCTCATATATTTTGGTGCTCCTTCATCTGCAGAGTTTATGTTGATGAGTGTTATATCTTTCTGTTTTATTGTCCCCTTTATCATGATGTAGTGACCAGCTTTGTCTCTTTTTACCTTCTTAAGTTTGAAGTCTGTTTTATCTGATATAAGTATGCTGTTCCTGCCTTCTTTTTTGGTCCATTTGCTTATAAGATTGTTTTCCATCCTTTAACTATTAATCTCTGTTTATCTTTTGCAAGTAAATGTGTTTCCTGTAGACAGCAGAAAGTTGGGTTCTGTTTTTTGATCCGTCCTGCTATTCTGTGTTTTTTTATTGGTATGTTTAGTCCATTTACATTTAGAGTTAATATTGATATACTGTCATCCATATTTGTCTTTCTGTTTGCCTTTTTGTGATTCTAATCCTTACCTTATTCCATATGTCCTGGAAACTGAAAAGTTTCTCTGTTCCTTTGTCTCTCTCCTCTCCTTCTGGGATTCCTATGACTCTGATGTTTCCTTTTTTTTATGGTGTCAGATAGTTCTTGAAACATTTCCTCATTCTTTTTCCTTCATTTTTCTCTTTCCTTTTCTGTCTTGGTTCTTTCAGTATCTTTGTCTTTGAGAGTGCTTATTCTTCCCTCCACTTCTTGTATTCTATTTTCCTGGCTTTTCTTATATTTCTTGAGCTCCTCTACTATGTTTGTAAGTCGTCCATTTTCTTCAATTTCTTCTTTATGGATTCATTCTCATTCTTCAGTTCATTTACATTCCTCAGCTCTTGGTTTATGGTTCTTTCCTTCTCTACCTTTTCATTTAATGCTATCATCTTTTTTTGTTATGGCTATTTTGAATTCTTTATCTGTTAGGCAGATGTAATCTTCTATGTTCATATTATTGGGTTCTGGAGAAGGATTTTCTTTCTGTGGTGTATTGTTTTGAGAGTCATTTGTAACCTTTTCCCTTCCAGTTGTTGGCCTTCTGCTTTGCTCTGATTGTAGTGTTCCTGTGCCACTGGTGCCGGTGGGCATGACTCCTGGTTTTACTTGCTGAGGAGTGTTTGTGGTTTCCTAATGTCTGAGTTGCTTTGGCTGTGGCTGGGTATCTTCTGGATCTTCTTTTTTCTCTGTTGAACTTCTATGTCTCTTGTGGTGTGTCTCTCCTTGCTGTTGTTCCTCCGTGTGGGGTCTGATGTCTTTACCCGTCTCTTTACTCCGACTCTTTGGCTTTTCTTTAAGCCTAAAGCACCCGCAGGGTTGATTGTATTATGTAGGGTATCCGATTCTCCTCAGATCAGTTCTCAAAATTGAGGATTTTTCTCTCCATAAATCGAATTTCTGTGGGAGAGCCTGATCCTAGTGTCTATTTGCCGCCATGTTTTGGGGGCGTCCCAAAATAAAGTTATTTCATATAACTTGTTCTACTTCCAGAGTTTGGTCCTGGAGAAGGTTGTTTCAGCAAAGAAAATGGAAAATAAAATCCTCTGACTGAGAAGAAGCTCCTTGAGAGGTGCACACAGCACTTTCCCTGGCTCCACAGACCTTCTGACGGTGACGTGGCTTAATGCGTTGCTGGGCAGACCCAGGCAGATCCTGGATGGGGCACGGGAGGATGGTGCCTGGCTCCGCAAATGCTCAGCTCACCTCTGACTGAGAAGAGGTTCCTGGCGAGGTGCGTGCTGCACTTTCCCTGGCTCCACCTAGCTTAACATATATTTAATGTTAAGCCCAGGGGACATACCTAGGACATTCATTGGAGTATCTACTATGCCTAGAACAATGTCTCAGCACATAGTAGGTGTTCAATAAATTCTTGTTTATTACAGACTAGTGCATCTGCCAGGAACTGTCCCTAGGTTGCCATCCCAACTTTCCTCCCTGCCCAAAAACCTCTTACTTCTATGGGACTTAGTTCATGGAACATTATCCTGGACAACAGGGTATTTATTGCTCCAAAGGGCTGAGGTAACAGGGAACTATTGCTGGATTGATTAAGCATTGGGGCAAACTGTGAACCACAGAGAATTCAGTTTCATAAAAGTATCTTTGCATTTGTCACAACATCTGAGTTTCACCGTTCAGTGATTTTGGTGGTGAAAGAGATTATAAATGCCACCAGAAATCCTTGCAGGAGAAGTTTATTGATTGGAAATTGTTTTGAAATACACTTAGAGTATAAGGGGGGATTCTTTGGTATTTGGGAATGGGTGAAGCTGCTTGCAGGGGGAGAAACTCATTGCTCCAGAAGAGGGTGGTCCAGATAACATGGGAGCAGAAGACCATGGGCCCTGGGACCCAGTCGTGGGACCTCTGAGGGCTAGACTAAAGTTGGCTAAAACAAGACAAGTCTTGAGGAAAGTAGCTTTGTTTTTGAGTTGAGGTTGAATTCCACATCTAGGCTTATGGGGGCGGGGGCAGAAATGGGTAAGCATGGACAAGAATTTCATTTTGAATTCAAAGGGCATGGTGGCCACAACTGACATCAGCACCGAGTTAGAATTCTCACTTTAGGAAGCAGGTGAGCATGTCAAGACTCTGAGCAGATATGCAAGTGACTGTGACCCATGCGCAGCGGAGATAAGACTTGGCCCCAGGTGTTCTGACTCAGATGTCGATTCTGTCACTCCTCTTGGCTCATGCATCTGGTAAGCCTCCCACCAAAGGTCAGTGAGCTCCCACTCTGGGTCCTGGTGTTAGAGAAGACGCACCTCCTACATGAGGTGTCTCCTCAACTGCCTGGGCTTTTAAAGATTAATTTTGTGGCTAAGAAAAGATGATCTTCTCTTTTACTTACTTTGAAAAGTTGTAGTTCACATAGTCGACCTTCAGAAATTCAAGGGATTCCGAACCTTCTAAATCTGGGATGTCCTTTTCTTTCACCATTTGCTCGATCATTTCCATTCCAACTTGGACGCCTGTGAAGGAACCAAAGGAAGTGTTATTAATAGTGACAAATTCGATAGCAATGTGAATCGTTAGCCATAGGAGTGAAATTTAGGAAGGCATGCTCTTAGATACTTAGAAAGAGTGGCCCTATCGTATGCAGGTTATTGCTCCTGCTTTACCAGTGAAAAGACGGGTCCCCAGAAAAACTAAGGGACTTGTCCAGGTCCCCAGAGAGAGTCTGCATGAGAGAATTTCCTTATGTGGCTAGGGCTCAAGAATGCTCTCACAGGACAGTGGGATAGGAAAAGTAAAAAAATGTCTCATTATTTACATTTTACAGACCAGGAAACCAAGCCTCAAGAGGGTTAATTTTTTTCCTACATCACACAAGTAAGAATTGGGCAATATAGCTCCAGAATCCATGCCTTCTAGTTGGTCCCAGAAAGTTATTCCCCATGCCCCTGTAAGCTCAGGAAATTTTGGATGTGTGTGTGTGTGTTTGTGTGGCTTGTTGGAAATTCTTTAAGTTTTAAATAAAAGACTGTGAGTGGGGTATGTGTGTGTGTGTGTATCACATTGTTCAGGGAGAGGGGGCACATTTTCATCATTTTCTTAAAGGTCCCCAGCACTTCCAAAGGTTAGTGACCCCACTTTGTTTAATCCTGCATTAAACCCATCATTACGTGAAGGCACCGCAGGGCACTTCTCTGCACTGGCGAGGAAGAAGCCCTTTTCCGCATTAAAGAGCCTGAGAAAGGTATTTCCATAGTAATGAAAATGATCTTTTAATTTTAACCTTCACAAGGAGAAGACGCTGCCTTTAGCCCTTTATTTGCAGCTTAAGCTCATTTACACGTGTTCTAATCTTGTAAAAGATGGAGAAGAGCAGTTCTTATGCTGGGTAACACCGTGAGTCACGCCGTAAGTGGGGATGTACGGACAGAATGTAAAGCTGGCACCAAAGGCACCATCAGAAGCTGAGCTTTGAGTCCCAACGTGGTCACTCACTAGTCTGCAACTGCATGTTACTAAAACTCGTCCCCCTCCCTTAAACTGGGGCCGGTAGAGACCTTGGAAGTGTCTGTTGATGTGTGTGAAAATAACAGTAGCCAGTATTTGCTGTAAATTTGCTGTTGCCACACCTGTTCCAAGCACTTTATATGTGTTCATTTATGTACTTCCTACAATAACTCCACGGGTGGCTACTGCTATTATTATTTCCATTTTAAAAATATCTCACAGATGATACCAGTAGGAGGTACATTAATTTTTTTTTTCCTGGGAAGATGTAGGGAATAAATAGTTGATGAAATACTAATAAGAAGAATTTGTATTGAGCACCTGTCTGTGTCTGGACACTCTACACATTCTCAGGGCAACCCACTGGTATAGGTATTATTGTCCCAATTTCACCCAGGAGGCAGCTAAAGCTCAGAGAGGTTCATTAATTTGCCCAAGAACCCACAGCTAGAGCGTCATTGTCTGGAGCTTAGGGGGATGGAGAGGAAGGACAGGGCATAGGTTTTGAGATCTGGCAGAGCAGATCTGAGTTGATATCTTGCCTTGGTCCCCTCCCATGTGAGTTGGGCAATTTAGTTCAGCCCCTCGAGACTGATTCCTCCTCTGTAAAATGATTGCACCATCTACCTTGGGTTGTGATGGAATTGAGGTAACCCTGGGATTCTGAAGCACATACCAAAGAGGCTGGCTGTGGTAGACACCAGTGGCTGACTCAAGGCCTGGCCTTCTGCACCATCACAGATGAGCCTGTCTGATCCTCACATCACACCAGACAGAGGCATCACTTTCATCACCAGCTCCATTTTCCAGATGAGAAAACTCATTTGCCCAAGGCAGTGTATTGAGGAAAAAGGTAAGAACTGAGATTCACACCCATACAGACAGACTTCAGATCTGCTAGTGCTCTGCTAGTGAGGGTGGCACACAGCTTTAATACTGTTACTTTGTATCTATTTCTGAAACGCATTTCTATGCATATCAATAGAGCAGCAGGATGCATACACACATACATTGTCTTGGTATGTATTTCTACATACCTCATGGTTTATATAACAACTCTAAGGAATCAATTTCAGATTCCCTACCCAGATGAGGTACTAGGGGAAGTTGGCCCCAAATCAATTCCCCCTCCCCACCCTCTTTCCCTTCCTTTCTCTTGCTTTCCCTTTCCTTCTTTCTCCTTCCATCCCTTCCTTCTTTTCATTCTTTCCTAGTGTAACAGGATGGGCAGTTTCTGGTTACACTTAGATATTTTTCAGACTAGTAGTGCTTGGGTTGACTACTTTAGTTAAGGAGGAAAGAGAGAGATCGATCACCTAATGCAATTAATCTCAGCAAAAATTTATAGGAGAAAAACAGGTCCACATACCTTGATTCTATAGTCTCTTTCTTCTACATCATCTGCCCCCATTCCAACCCGCCCCCATCCCAACATAGCCCAAGGAAACTCTCAGTGCAACATTTCCCTCTCCCTTGTGTTTATAAAGCCTCTAACAGAGTTCTTCTTCGTTTTTCAGTATCTCAGACTACTTTGCACATTCAATAAATTCTAGGAAGCTTCTCTTGAGGAAAACACATACTCATCATTTATGATCAGTTTACACATGACTTTAATGAACTCAAGTTCTTTTCAAAGTGACACACTTTCTGAAGCTCAAAGGTATTACTTTTACTCTCAAGTCTGTCTTGTTCATCTTTAGGGCTTTAAGGTGTTCATTTTGTATGTATGTGGGAGGGAGGAAGAGAAGGAGGGAGGTAAAGGGAGAGAGGGAGAAAGAGAATATCTATGACTGTGCTTGGCAATGTTTCTCATCAGGGTGACTAGGCAACACAGCTTAGCAGCTTCTGTGCAAGGAATGGGTTGCCCCACAGTAGCACTTGTCTCAGTCATGACAGAGCCCAGTATGGGCTCCACCTGCTGGGTGGGGGTGGGAGGCTACAGCCTGGCTTCTGAAAGTAATCACCTCTACTCACCATAGTCCAGAGCCCGCTGAGTAGCCCTCGCCTTGATTCCGGGGTAAGTGGTCTGAGAGGCTGAGATGTACAGATTCCATAGGAGGAAGCATCCCCAGAGCACCTGGATTGTCCTTGTATGCATCTGCAATCAACCCGCACGGACAGTTTCATTAAATGCCTTTCTTACTGACCCCATGCAGCATTTCTAGGCTTTCTCATTTTCATCACCCACTTCCAGAATTCCCCCCTCCCTCCAAGCATGCATCCATCCATCCATCCATCCATCCATCCATCCATCCATCCATCCATCCATATCCATGCATGCATGTATCAATCAATCACTTATTGAACATACCAAAATGTATTCTAGTTGCTGAGTATATAACATGACCTAAGTGTGGCCCTTGACCTCTGCTGTCCACAGACTAGCGGGGGAATCAGATACTCAGACACACACACACACACACACACACACACACACACACACACACACACAGTTAAAACATAACACAGTATAATGCAATTTGATCAAATAAAAAAGCTTTGCAGTAAACATAAAGATGGGAATAGGCGCTAGGATCAGTACTGGGGTGGGGATGGGGGGATTCTTGACCATTTTAGACTTAGCAGTTTAGAAATATGGCCTCAGGGGTATGAAGCAATTACACATCTGCTGAAAATTCCTTGGTAACTCACTTTTTTTTAAAAAAAGATTTATTTATTTATGCAGACAAGCTGGGGTACAGGCCAGAGGTGTGGGGCAGCGAGAGGGTTCACCAGGGACAGAGTGGGGAGCAGAACAGGCAGATCGACGGAAACACACTGCTGAGGGGAGTAGCGGGCAATGCAGGAGAGGTCTGCTGCGCCATGTGGGAACTTGTGTCACCACTGCCGACAGCTCCATAGCGCAGCACTTAACCACTGCGCCACCAGGGAGGCCCTTGGTAACTCACTTTTGCCCAAAGGATGGGGCTTAGGTTCTTTGCATGGTAATCAAGGATTTCAGAACAAGGATTTTGACTACACCCTAGCCCCTGTCCCGCCTCTCCTGTCCAAAAGGTAGTGTTCTAAGTTGGCCATGCTGAGCTATTTACTCTTCCTCGATTGGTCAATTTTCCCATGATTGAGGGCTTTATGTTGAATCCTCCTGATGTAAACTCACATGCATATACACATTCTCTCTCTCTTTTCCTTCTTCCCCTACCCTCTCCCTCCCTCCTTCTGGTTCATGTAGCAGCTGAGTGCTGTTGAGTATGCCCTCAGGCCCACCCCAAGGCCAGTTCCAGACCCCTTTGTGAAAATCCCTTTATTAGGTCATTTTCCACAGGGCTCACTGCCCTGTCCCATGTACTTCCACCACACTTTCTACCACTCCTATGTGGCATTGAAGCATGCCCCACACATTGAGCGTGCAGTCCAGCTCGCCACCTCTGCCACAGGCTCACCACCCCAGTGTCATATCACTGGGGGTTTGTAACAGCCTTCCGACTGGTCTATGTTCCCTTCCCACCTCTGGCTATTTGCCACATCACAACTAGAGTGGACTTTTAAAATGAAGTTCAGATCATGTCACTCGCCTGGACCCCGCCAGCTTAAAACCCTCCAGTGGTTCCACATCTTACTCAGGGTAAAGCCAAAGAGCTACAGCTACAAGGCCCTGCCTGGCACCACACCTCTGCTTCCTCATTGACCTCCTTCCCTCACACACTTCCTCGCTTCAGCACCTTGAACAGTGACTAGCACAGAGTAAGGAGATGGGTCAATATTGGATGATTGATTGAATGACTGGATTAAAGTCCTTGAGACTGTGATGTGGGCCAGGTGTGCCTTTTTTTAAAAAAAGACTTGTTTATTTATGCATACAAGCTAGGGTGTAGGCCAGAGGGGTAGGCAGGGGTGAGAGGATTAACCAGAGAGTGGGGAGCAAAGCAGGCGGATCTACTGAAATACACTGCTGAGGGGAGCAGCGGGTGAGACAGGAGAGGTCTGCTGCGCCATGTGGAAAGCTCCCTGGTCAGGTATTGAACTTGGGCTTCAGTGGCTCTGGATAGCTTCACAGTGCTGCGACTTAACCTGTTGCGCCACCAGGAAGGCCCCCAGGTGTGCCTTTTGAGTTCCCACAACATGGCAGCCATCCTTAATCTTAGTTAGTAATGTGCCACTCTGTCCTGTGATGTCTGTGTCCCTCTGCCACAGGGATAATGTCTGGCTTCTATACCTCCTGAGCCTAGCACAATGCCCAAGGCACAGTACACACAAACACAGACATCTTAATAAACATCTCCAAGGAGAGGGACCATATCTTCCTGTTACGTCGCCAGCAACAGGTATTCTGTGTATGGAAATGTTCAGTGTATATATCTGTTGAATCAATAGACTCAGTGGATCAATGACACCCTATTTCCTTGATGAATGAAGCACAGGTACCCAAAAACAACAGTGACATGGGCTTCTTCCAGTGACAGCCTAGTGAGTAACACATTCATGGGCCTTGCTTCTAGTTCTGGGAGTTTGTAATCTGGGTGTGCTCTTGTAGCTGCATTCACACATGCCTAAGACCCACAGGCAAGAGGTGCCCACTGAGTTAACCCACAGATATGAAAACAAATCAGAGAAGCATTTGTGGAGGTGTCAAGGAAGAGGAAGTTATGGGAGCCATGCATTTGGACAGAAGGAGGGTCAGGCTGGGTAGAGCCAGGAAGGATTGAAGAGGGGCTAGAATTCAGGAACAGACTGCAAGAAAGGGTCATTGTAAGAAGAGGGGTATGTGTGTTTGTGTGTGTGTAAGTGTGCATGTGTCTGTGCGTGTATACTGTTTGACCAAAATAAGCAAGAGGCTTGATAAAGGGGATTGTGTGGGCTTCTAGGTGAGGCTATAGAGGTGGAAACGGGATGATACAGACAAAGGCTGTTCCAGAGAATTTCCTGAAAGAACAGAGCAGTCCGAGCAGGGGAGGGAGTAGCCACGCAGGGTTGCTGGTAGCAACCTTTTCTGTTAAATGGGCAAAGGCGCCCTCTGGATACCCATCAGACTTCCAGAGCTATGTGAAGCCATTGGAGAGTCTTCTAGGCAAATCTCACTCACAGTGTACCCGGTTTGGTAGGGAGGAGCAAGGCTGCCCTGCCCCACTCACCCTTTGGGCAGCATTTTGCTGAGTGCACAAGCTGCCTAGCTTCCGCAGTGGGCCTGCGTTTAGATTCATGAGTGCCCTGCAGGTATCTTCCTGGAGGGCCATGAGGTTGAGAGTGAGGGTCTCTGCAGTACATACATCTATCTACCTATAGGTCCTGGAAGAGTCTGGCTTGGTCTAAGCTTCAGGGTGCTCCCCTATGGCCACTGTCCAGATGAACTGAGTTCCCTAAACACATACCATGTATGCCACCCAAGGCCTTTGCTCATGCTATGCCCCTTTACCTAGGTCGGCAGGAACAGATGAAGATGCAGCTGTGCATCCTATAGGCCCATGTGACTCATGTTTATTCTTTCCAGCCCCTTCTCCCTTAATATCTATCTTAAACAGCTTTTTTTCTGAAGCCATTTCTGACTTCCCTAAGCAAACCCCATTCCTTTCTGAACTCTCAGTCAAGAAATATATTTATTCCTGTGAGTATGTTTATTTCCCTACTTATTGTCTGTCTCCTCTACCAGATCGTAAGTGCCAGGCAGGCAAGGCCTGATAATGGATCCCAGAGCCTGGCTCGGTGTTTCAGACATGGTGTGGCTGATAAGTGCTGGCAGAATGAATTAATGAATTTGTATGCAATGGACTGTCTCCTACCTAAGTCTTTATATTATAGTTCTTTGCAGAGAAGATTAACAAAATTTATCCACTTGCTGCATGCACACACTCATCAGAGCAAATGCTGACCCTAGTCCCAGAGCAGGGTTGGGGAGGTCAGGCCCATGGGGAGGTCGGGGGGTCAGGACATTGGGGGTAGAGTAATGACTCTTTACTCTTAGATACTGGAATATTTCAATATTTAACAGCACGGTGGCCTTATGCAGCCAGTATGATGTTTCATTCCTGTGAGTTAGTCTGGGTTATATAAAACAACCCATAGAAAGAGCCTGGACAGCAGTGTTGGGGGCAGGGCTAGGGAATGGTCAGGGTACAGATAATCCTAAGGGAAGCACAGAGGAATGAGAGAGCACAGGGGAAGGGGTTCAGGCAGGAGAAGAGGGACTCTGGCCAGGTAATGAATGCTCTGAGGGTTAGAGGAAGAGGGAGGAGTGGATAAGCAAGTGTGAAGTCCTTCACATTCTGGGAGGCCTGGTGATATTAACAGCTCGATCTACTGTTAGAATTGAGGCAGGAGCTAGGTCCAGTTACCATCTGTGCCAGGCCTTCTTGATCTTTTCATTGTCCCGGAGGTAGGGAGAGGTGGGCAGGACTATGGGGGTGAGGGTGATACTCCCAGGGCTCAAGTTAGTGGCTATGGACCAAATGGTGTAGAAGTGTTTCCACATTTTAACAAGTGGTGAGATCATGCTGATGAGTAGTCCTGCGAATATCATCATGGGCCAAGAATTGTAAAAGGATGGCTCATCCTGACGCAGACATAAGAGGGCTGTTTTAGAAAAGGAAAATATTTTCAAAGCCATGGAAAGCAATGGGAAAGAAGGAGAGCCCCCAAAAGTCTCTGCCCAGTAGACCCTATGCAAGTCAAGCTAGAATTTATATCTCTACTTGGCAAATGGCTGGACCTCAATCAATATTTACTAATTAATCAAAGAATCTGGTTGGTTAAGAAAGGCTCTAGAAATGTTGAAAAAAGCCAGAAATCCAAGCAAGCATCTAAGTAGCTTTCTTTTTCTCCAGTGAAAAATCACAGTAAATCAAAGCAGTGACATTACTTACTAATGAAATAATGACTAAAATGGTGAATGGGTATTATTTATCATTTGTGAAACACACAATTCTTTGCAGACTATATCTTATGGATAATAAGAAAATAGGACACAGGATGCTTATTCTAGGCCCTTTTTTACACTCATGGACACATGCAGGCTTAGAGTCTCAATGACTTGCCAAAGATGACACTGTAAACCACACATCTAGGACTCAAACCTCCTGGTTCTTCTGGCTCCTAACTCTAGTGTTTATGAATATCTTTTTTCATGTAATGACTTAATAAATGCTAGATTATTTCATTTTCATCTTGTAAACTATAAGTAGGAATTGTAAGTCGGGAGAGGTTGATACCATCTTCAATGTGGAAAAAGTTCATTAAGCATCTGGAAATTTTTAAGCATCAAAGTGAAAATCTCTTTGTATTTTCTTGGGTACAAATAAAATTTTAAATTCCCTTCCAGCAGTAAAAACCTGTTTTCCCTTCTTAGTTAAAGGAAGTTTCTCATGAGGTATACTTTGATGGAGATCCAGGAACTCCAAATTGCACATCAAAAAAGCACAGATTTTCCTCTAGAAATTTTTATGAGTGAATGAAATGATGGCTATACAGGGATGGACTGCATGTAACTTTCAGTTGAATTGTTTGGTGAGGATGGTAATTTATGAGCAGGGGAGGAAAGGAAGGAGATGACTCCTAAAAGGTTAAGTAATTTGGCTGACAAGTAAGGGCAGGGTGAATCACCTGTTAAAGGAAGGGATCTGGGAGGATTTGAAAACTTTGTCAGCAAGTTACCCATTTTGTTGCTTCTGAGGAACTGCTTCTTTCTTTTACATTTCCATCCCAATAAACAGACAGAATAACACTTCTGAATTAAATGATCCTTGCCTGGGCCATTCCAATGATGAGGAATGGGATTCCTCTAGTACAAAATTCTGAAATTTGCTTATTGACTCACCATGCCTGCTTGTGGAGGAGAGTTTTGACAGACTCCGGAAAAAATGATTAAAGGAGAGATGAGTGAATGAAACATAGCCTTCCATGTAGAAGCAGAGATTGAAAAATTAAATTCAATTGGTGTAAGCCTGGACTGTAAGGATATTTCAACATAATGGCCAAAGAGGGAATGTGTGGAAGAAGTCTAAACCAACAGGTATACAATCTGGGCAGAAATGGAGACTATTTCAAGGGGTTCAGCTCATACACCTGATTTTATAGCAAGGTTTCTAACCAGGACAATCTTGAAGATTCATGCCAAGCCTTTCCTCCCAGTACTCCATGGTTAACACAGACACATTAAACAATGCAGGTGAGTGGGCAGAGCATTCACTCTGGCAATATCTAGGTCACTCAAGTGGTTTAAGAGCTGGTTCCAAAGCATAGAGATCAGGGCTATGTCAGAGCAGGCTTAATCCTAGCCATACAATGGAGACAATTTAGAGTCTCCAGACAAAGCACTGGATTCCCCCACTGAAATGGAGGTAAAAATAAATATTGAGTGACCCTCTTAGCAAGGCTAGGTAGCACAAAACTAACCTTGTCATCCGAACCGACTCTCTTTCTTAGAATCATTCGGTCTTCACTAAATAATCCTCTTGTCTAAGAAGCCTCCGGGTTGGCATGAATAACAAAGGAATAAACACAGAAAAACCCAGACAGACAACAATAACTCTGGATAGCCGCAGCTGACTATTCAAGGTGTCCTACCAAATCTGGGGCTTCTCCAGAGGGAGGGTAATCCCCATTGGGAGATGGCGAGCTGGCAGAGACCGCGAGTTGTTCATGAGTCTTACCTCAAGCAGAGGAAGTGTCCAAAGCTGGGAGCACCTTCTTCTCTCTGCCTTTGAAGTCGATGTGCTCTGCACTTGAGCCTTGAACTCAGCTGCTGCAAAGATAATTAAGTCTGAATCATCTAGTGGCGGATTTTTTTTTTAAATGCCTCTTTCAAAATATGAAGCATAGTTGCTTCACTTCAGTTACTCAATGGCATGCATGAAACACTACAGTGTCTACCTAGATGAGTAGACAATGCTACCTATGTAGTAATTACCTCCCTGCAAAACACACACACACACACACACACACACACACACACACACACACACAGAAAGAGAGAGAGGTGAAAAAATTGTTATGGCTACTTTACCAACATGATTAAGTCAAGATTTCCAATGAATTGAAAAAGGTGTCAAAGGGTTGAACTGGAAGAGGAAGCATTTTCCTCTCTGAGATCAAAAGCCGGTTTTTTCCTGGTCAGAGTATCTGCAATGATGGCTCCAGGGCTGCCCACGATGCTGTTTGGACTTTGGTCGATCAGATTCAGTTCAAAAACACAGGAGTCTTGATAATGAGGCTGACCTAGTTACCATCCTGTTTCCAGCACAGCACCACAGAGGGTCTCTCTAAGTGTCTGCTCCTTTTCAGAAGGTTATTCATGACCTCTGGTCCCAGAATTTCTTTGAAGTCAGTCGGGTGGCTTTGTCAACTATTTTGTAACCTGATGTCTTTATTCGAAACCCTGTACCCACTGCTGTCTCCAATGTCCTAGTCATTGCATTTTTAATGGACAGAGATCTGATTGCATGAAGTGTTTTATGTCTTATCTGCAATTTTCTGGGTAGGATTAAGTGACCAACTATCCTGGTTTTCACAAGATAAAGGATTTTCAGTATAAAGTCAGGAGTCCTGGGAGAAGCTGGGAAGACCAGAGTAGGGAGAGCGATCTCTCTAGCAAGAACAACAGGCTTACCATCACTCACACCCTATAGCTTTCCTGGCTTCTTATCTAGTGTACCTTGAGTTATACTGACCTATTTAACCCGAGTTTCCTTAGGGGTAAAATGGGACTAGAACTAGTATCTCCCCTGATAAGTTCTGGAGAAAAACTGTTAATAATGATCTTATTCCTTTCAGGCTGCACTAACAAAATCCCAGACTAGATAGTTCAGAAACAGTTCTGGAGGCTGGGAAGTCCAAGTTCAAGGTGCAAACATGGTTGATTTGGGGTGAGGGCTCCTCTTCCTGGCTCATCGCTGGTAAATTCTGGCTGTGTCCTCATATGGTAGAAGGGGCGAGGGGTCTCCCTAGAGCCTTTTAATAAGACACTAATCCCATTTATAAGGGCACCCTGGTCATGACTTATCTATCTCCCAAAGTCCCTACCTAGTAATCCATCACCTTTTAGGATTTCAAGTTATGGATTTTGGGAGACACAGATACCAGCCCATAGCAATAATCTGTGGGAATGTGCTCTTAAAACTATAAGTGCTATAAAATTTCATTTGTTAGTTTATGGCTATATCAATGGTGATATGAGCCCATAGACATTCTCCTCATGGAGCCATCTGTTGTCAGTCATCCCAGATGAATCCATTCGTTAACCCAGCAAATATTTATTGGGCATCTACTATGTGCCAGAGTCTCTTCAACTAGAAAGACAGAATCCATGTCCATGTGAGATTTATGTTTTAGCAGATGGAGAAAACAAATAAATAACAAAACAGGTAAAAAAAAATATAGATTGTAACATGTGCTATGAAGGGAATACGGGGCCATGGTTTGTGGGGTGATCTTGTAGTTGGTGGGGCCATGTAACTGGGGGACGTGTGCTCACTTTGTTAGGATGGTCCAGGATGGCTTCTCAGAGGAGGTAACATTTGAGCTCTGAGCATTAAAGGCCAGGCAGGCAAAGTACTAAAGGGAAATGGTGGAGGCAACAGCAAAGGTGGGCCATGCTTTGGGGATGTAGTTAAGGGCCGAAGAGGTGTTAAGACACCCAAATGGTGACATCAGTTGGGAAGCTGAAGTTCTGGGGGGAGGTTGGCTAGAAACAGGAATTTTAAGTCATCATCCTAGAGGTGGAATTAAGCCACAGAAATGGATGGGATAATCCAAGCTGTTTCCTACGCTGCTTGGGCTACCAGAGGGATGAAGGAATTGAATTGTTGTGACTAGTTTTAGTGTATTAGAAAAAAAAAAAAAAACAGAACCAGACATGGAAGAAGACGAAAGCCATCACACATCATATGGGCCAGAAAATCATAAAGTGCCTCTAAGCCTTTGTGACCTTTCTTCATAACCTTCTCCGAGCAGCGCTAGCTTCCCTGCCCTCTCCCTCCTGTCTCCTGCCCTCATCCTCTGTCCTCTCCTTCTGGCCTCTAATTTTCTGTCCTGCTCCCTGCCTTCAGTCCTGCCCATTCCTTTTCTCTGCCAACTTAGGTCTTGCTCAGTCTCCTAATTATAGGTCATATTCAGTCACCAACTGCATCCGATCTGCTAGACTCAGAAGGTGAAAAATGTAAAATAACAGTGTTTTTCTTGATGCAGACAATTTTACTTTTTGTCATAAAAGATCTGAAATTCTCACCACATCTTGGTGAAAGCCGGAGTCATTGCTGTGCAGTCGTTGACCTTGGGTGCAGGGTTTGGGGAGAGTCCTCAGGGAGGGCGACCTGGATGAATGACAGGAGAGTGTGAGATGTGGTGACCCTGCCCAACAGTCCGGGAGGCTGTCCCTCACACTCCTCTGTTCTGCCCACCCCAATTCTTGGCCAATTGACTCCCCTCCTCTGGGTCTCAGAGCCATTGTCATAAAACTGGCGATCACATTTACTTTGGAGAGTCCAAAGGAGAATTTGACTAGATGAGTTAAGCTTTCCATCCAGTGTTAATAAATTAGAGGTACTGTAACTTGTATTTCCTCTATTTTTACCTTAAGTCAATGACTTAAAAGATATTTAAGACGTTATTTTAAAAAGAAATATACAGAATTTATTCTGTGGATTTTATTTTTTACATTTACCCTCTATTTGGAAATTTCTGCAAGTTTTCCCTTTATATAGTTCCCCTTTTCAACAAATCCACATGCAATTTCAGACGAGGGGTCATTTGTAGGGGAAAAGGAAATAACAGTCCAGCACATATGGGACATGGAATAACTTCAGACAAAGAGGTTCAGATAATTGGTGCTTAGGAAACAAAGTTTGAGGAAGAAAGAGTAGCTAATTTGTTTTACTTCATTTAAATGGGATCTTAGAAATTGGTTCACTAATCTTTTTTTTCTACTGGAGGAATCATTGTTGGGAAAATTTGCCAAATTCATCATTAAAAATGACAACCACAAAAGCCAGCAGCACTGTCTCACTTTCATTATTTTTATTAGTTTTTCAGATTGAACTGAAGGTCTGCTGAGAACTCTTGCCCTTCCAGCCTGCCCATGATGGCATTCTAGAATGCTAGATTAATTATTTCACATTAATGGCTGACAGTGTATTCATCTCTGCAGATCAAGGGTTACCCTTAATTAGAACTTCAAAAGAAAAATCATAATTAACTAGGTAGAATTGTTCATTTCAGAAAGATATCAAGATGCAGTGTTAAGGAATCAAGTATCTAAGTCTTGGCTTCTAGATTGTTTGGGCTGTTCCCATATGCAAAGCAGCTTTTAATAAATTAATATTATGTTAATGATAAAATATTAAGTTAATAAAATACTTTTTTGAGTTTAGAAGAAACACGATGTTCTTCTTTGTGGGAAACAAAAGAAGAAGGGATGGGGCTATGTATACATGGGAGGCAGATAGTGCTGTTTTAGGGTAAAAAAATAACTGGAGCTCAAATCTCTCATTGCCCTATCCCCAACATTTTGTGTTTGTGAAATCTAGATAAGGATCCCCTGAAGAAGGCTAGAGAAGGTAGAAAATAAGAGCTAACATTAACTGAGTGTTTATTATACTCATTAAATCTCCACCAAGATTCTATGAAGTAGTATGACCATTTCCATTTTATGGATGAGGAAACTGGGAAGTTAAGCAATTGCCTACGCTCAGGCCTCACGGCTTGAAAGGTGTGAAGCAGGATTTAGGACTCAGGTGTTCTGCTTCCAGGTCTCTGTCCTTTTAACTACTAGGTTAGGCTACCTTAGTAGGCAGGTCACTAAAGGACAACGTGGAGCCCAGGGGATGTGGAAGGTGAGGAGCGAGAAGGATGTTGTTGCTAGGCAACCTATCTGGTTTTCCAAGTTGCTCATTGAATAGGTGTGAGTAACTCAGCTGTATGAGTTGTTTGAAGTTGCTAATTTATTCCTGACCAGTGGAAGTTTCTTGGGGTGTGTGTGTCCAGAGAGGAGTGATGCTATAGCTCATTCTGGAAGGGCTAGAGGGCCATTTCCGGCAGAATCATCCTATCACCTACCTCCCCTTCTCCTCCCAGCTCTGTCCCAGGCCACACTTCCCTGATGTCTGTGTGATGACGTTTCTGGGTGGACATCAATGACTGACTCAGATTGTTGCTTCTTTCACCAGTTGGGTCTGGAATGGTTTATGGCAGTGACTCCCTCTTAGTTTTGAAAAATAAACACTCAACCACTTACTTCATTGATCAGTTATCTCAAAAGGAGTCACATTTTATCTTTTGCAGTTAAAAGTAAGTATAAACTCATGCTAAATTAAAACAAGTGTCTTTTATGAGACATGAGGGATTTTGTGGAAGGAAGCAAACAAGATTGTGTGATAAAGTTCTGAGACCGCTGGGATTCCCTGGTGTGAGCCCAATTCAAATGGACAAGGACAAACAAGCAAAACAAAACAAAGTCAAAAACAAATGGATGGGGATTTCACCACCTCTGTGCCATTGGCATTTTGGGCCACATAATTCAATATAGGCTGTTCAGCTGCACCCTTGGCCTCTACCCTGCTAGATATTAGTGTCACCACTCCTGCCAAGTTGTAACAAAATAGTCTTAAGCTTACACTAAGTAATCCATTGCAGGCCTCCGCTGAGAACCAAAGAGATAAAGTATATTTAAGTCTTCTGGTTAGCCCTTATAGTCGAAAATGCTATTCTCATTAAGAAGATGATTCTAATATTCTCAAAAATATTTTTCTTAGTTATCCAATAGATATGCAAATATATTCTTTTGGCGAAGGATTCAAACAATACTGAAGTTAAATCCTTGTCTTAAACCCTCCCCTCCCATTCCTTTCTTCTGTAAGCTTCCTTTTAATTTGCTTTCCAAGAATAGTCTATTTCTCTCATTGGATTAGAGACATCTTCATCTGGTCCGTAGATAGGGTTAATCATTTCAACAACTTCCCCAAGTTATTTTTTAAACTTGTGTGGTCCTAATTTTGATTCACAACATTTTAAAAGGCCAATTTCAATTTCTCATCAAGCACAGCTACCTCAGATTTTTAAGTATTAAAACAAAACAACCACAGTAAGAGCACATAGTGTATCTTATATATGATAGCTAGATAGGTAGATAGACACCTGAAAGTGTGAGAACGATTGGTAGATAAAAGCTCAAGATCAGGAAAAAAGGCATAATTTGTAAGAAAACACCCAAACTTAGGCCAACCTCATTTTCTCTGTCAGAAACGTCTTCTGATTTTCTGATAGAGGTAGAATGAGGACATTACTTTTCCAAACAGACTAATTAGAAATTCAGAGACAAACATGGATATCTTCACATCACTTAAAATCTTGCTTCATGAATTCTCACAATGGAGGTGGGGACTGAGGGTTCTAGAAGACACTCATAACCCTGTATTGGAAAAACCCTGTGTGCAAATAATTCCACTGTGATAGGACGGATAACGTTGAAAAGTATGTACCAAGCGCTCTTGGAGCAAAGAGAAGGAGCAACCCATTGTGCCTGGAAGAAGGGAAAGAAAGGTATTCTAGGTAGAAGGATCAGCAGGTGCAGAAGCACAGGGACATGGTTTGACTGAAGAGGATGGAAGGGGAGAGGCACTTTGGAGCAACGGGAGCCGTCTGTAGGGATCATTGAGCAGATCTAAGAAAGTGGTTTCCATCTGAATGAGGAAAGACTTTTGCCATGCACAGAAATTTGACATTTGTCCAGGAAACTTAAAAAAAAAAGTAAAAACAACCAATTCACTTAAGAAGTGAGCCAAAGATCTACAGAAACCCCTTACTGAAGAAGATACAGCAATAACAAGCATATGAAAAGATGCTCGGGCATTGTCATTAGAGAACTGCAAGTTAAAACAGTGAGATATAGGGAGGGGACATGATATAGGTAAAGGGGGTCAAAAAGTCTAAATTTCTAGCTGTAAAATAAGTAAGTCATGGGGGTGTAGTGTGCAGCCTGATAGCACATCATACTGTACTGCATATTTGGAAGTTGCTTAGAGGACTAAAGAGTCCCCCATCAAGAAAAATAACATTGTATTTGGTAACCCAATTTATTGTGGTGATCACTTGGCAATATATAAAATATCAAATCACTATGTGTATATCTGAAACTAGTATTGTTACATGTCAGTTATACCTCAATTAAAAATGAGTACATCCATATTTCTCTTAGGATGGTTAAAATAAAAAAGGGCCTGACAATACAAACTGAGGGTGAGGATGCAGAGTAAAAGGAGCTCTCATTCAGTGCTGATGGGAACGTGAAGTGGTACAGTCACTCTGGTGAAAAGCAGTTTGTATAAGACTAACCGTACTCCTATCATAAGACCCAAGTAATGTTCTCATGTGTTCATTCAACTGATTCGGAAACTTAGGTCCTACATAACCACTGATGTTTAGAATAGCTTTATTCATAATTGGCTTAAACTATGGGTCCAACCTAGATGTGATTAGGTTAATGATAAACTGTGGTATAGCCATACAGTGGAATGTTATTTAGCAGTGAAATGAGATAGTCAAAAAAAGCCATGGAATAAATGTGTATTATTGTGAAAGAAGCCAGTCATGAAACCAGAAATGCCATAGACTGTATGATTCCAATTACACGACATTCTGAATGTGACACCTTAGATCACGTGGACTTTCAGACAAATGACAGTCGGGAAAAAATAAAACTGAAGAGATGGTAGAGATGATTGCCAGGGTTTAGAGGGTAGGGGTGGAGGAGGTTGAAACAGATTTTTTTTGGTTGGCGAAACTTTTCTGTATGATACCACAATGACGAATACAAGGTATTAGGCATTTACTGAAAACCATAGAATTTTCACAACTCAAAGAGTAAATCTTAGTGTATGTAACTAAAAAAAAAATCACTTAGGAGATTGAGGGACCAGAGATAGAATATAAATGTAGAAAAATAATCTAAATGTATTACAAATGTATAAAGGAACCTTGCTGTAGGGGGTAGGGGCTAAGGTGCTGATCTATGTAATTTTGGGAATGAATGGCCTATGTAAGACTAAAAGTCACAGGAACTGTTGGTTAAGCACTGTTCTCTGGTTGATAATGGTGTTTCCCACAGGGCTATGGGTTCACATTTCTGAACCACTACACATGTATACTGAAATTGAACAACTGAGTAAATGGATGGTGGGTGCTGGGAGCCAGGTTTTCACAGGATTAGGAGATTATAGAATCAGGAAGTCAGAATAATCCAAGTGGTGGATTAGAGTTCAGAGCTCATGCTCAGTTTAATAGAAATATTTGTCTGTAGAAATTATATACACACACACCACACACACCCCTTCCTTCTTTGTCAGCTGAGACGGCCTCAAAGCAGTAACACCCCTGCAGGAATTACTACACCAGGCACCCCGATCCTGATTCTTAATACCATTCTCTAACAAAAGGAACAAGGGCTCCTCTAAAAAACGGATGATTAAAAAGTTGGGGCAGGAAATACACAAAGTGGTCCTAGTGCATCTTAACTGAAAATTTAAGAGAGTGCTCGAACCAGAACAAAATAAAATGAACAAAGGTCCCTCGTAAAGTCCAGTGGACATAGGTGTGAATAGAAAGATCTCCCAATGGCATTTTGTGGACAGACATCAGGGATGTTGCTAAACATCCTACAAAATACAGGGCAGTTCTCCACAACTTAGGAGACCCAAATTATCAATAGTTATTGAGGTTGAGAAACCCTCATCTAACATGTCCCCACTCCCCTGCCAGTGATAATTTGCGTTTCAGGTATGACTCAGGCCCTGTGTAGTGCGTACCTCTCAGATTCATAGCTTCCTATATCGTCTTTTTAACAGTATTTTCTTGTATTTGGGGAAATTCCAGCATTATAAGTCTTGCCTCCTCAAGGAAGGAGTCAGGGCCCAAAATCACAGTCCCTTTTGCAGCCAGACAGGCTCGGGGCCTGGACGCTCTCAAACAGCTGCATTCCTATGAGTCTTCCTATGATTCCAAAGTAGGCAAGGTGAGGAAACAGGCTTTTTGGGAAGCATGGTGTTTTTCTGGTGCAGAAGCTGGGAAAGCGTATGCATTAAGGTAGCAGCTGTTCCCCTCTGGCGGTGGTGACAGCAGTCTCCTCACTGCTGTATGGGGTGGGGCAGCCCAGCAATCCATTGTGGGGGTTTCCTCATCAGGCCAGTACTTCAGCGTGGTTCTGAGCTTCATTCCTGGAAGCTTAGCCTACAGCCACCTCTTCAGTCCCCTCCAGAAGTCCCTGAACTATGCAGTATCTCAATGTTCCTTTTGTGCTTAGTCAGAGTCGGCTTCTGTAGGTGTCAGAGCCAAGAACCCTGATGGGTAAAGACCTCCCTACTTAAAATTCTCCAGTGGCTTACTACACATTCTATGAATGTGTCTCTTCTTTGTTCAGCTAAAGGCCCTTTATCTGGGATGTACCCACTCAGTCCTTCACTAGGACACAATGAGGCACCCTGATGCTGCCACTCATCTTCAATCCCATTTTGCTTGCCATGAAGGAACCCTACTGGCACAGCAATCCTCCTCTATGCACCCCAACCCCAGGACTGCTCTTATCCCTATAATAAACAAGACGCCGTTTAGGCTCCACTATGAGCTGCCCCGCTAAACTGAGATCTCCATGGGTGGGGATGTGCCTTTCCAGCGTTTGCGTCTCCAGCACTTAGGATAGTTTATCTGGCACAAGGTAGGTGATCAGTACCTGTTAATGAATGAAGCCCAGGATGCGGACAAGTACTGCCACCTACTGGGCGGAGCTTGATTCAACTCAACATTTTTTGGGGACAATGACAAACATATAAAGGTGAAACTTGATGACAGTCTCTCCTGCATCTAAGTCACTGTCGTCGTTGTCAGACCCTCTATGGCGGCCACCCTCCCCGATGGTCTCCAGTGACTCCTGCCTCTTGGTATTCATTCCTTTGGGTCGACCCTCCCATATTTAAGGATTGGTTCTTGACCAAGAGCATATGACAGAAGTTCTGGGATGTGACTTCTGACGTTAGACAGAAACATTACTGTGGCTTCTGCCTTAGTCTTTCTCTCATCTCTTGCCGAGGGAAGCCATATACCATGTCATGGGGACATCCAAGTAGCCCTATGGGTAGTCCATACAGTGAAAACCGAGGGCTCTTGCCAACAGCCACGCAAGTGAGCCATCTTGGAAGCAGACCTTTCGGCCGGGGTCAAGACTTCGGAGAAGTGCAGCTCAGTCTACGTCTTGTCTGTAATTCCAGAGAGACAGAAACAGAACCACCAGCCCAGTCCACTGTGCCCAAAGTCCTAACCGATAATGGAACCCGTGTCGCATTAAATGTTTGTTGTTTTGGGGTGACTGCCACGCAGTCACAGATTACTAAGGCATTTTCCGCACTCGTTCACTGACCACGCGCGGTTTCACATTTTGCTGTCACAGAAGGAAACTACCAGGGGCTGGGGCCACCTAAGGCTTCTCAGAGCAGATGCCGCTAGAAGTGAGCGCCCAGGAGGTAACGGGGTAAAAACCTGGCACACTCGGGACTCGGGGAGTGGCGCGTGGCACCGTCTGCGGCATCCTTCTCCTTCAGGGAACACCTGAAATGAGGTGGTGTAGACACCGACGCGGAGGAAGAGCTGAGACCCGCGCGCCGCCGCGAGCACTCTGCGCCTGCGCAGTGAGCTCCTCGCGCCCCAAGGCGGCGCCGTTGAGCCCCGAGTCATCGATCGCAAGTTTCCCCAGCAGCCTGGCTGGGCGCCGGACGCCAGCGGCCCGCTAACGGGGTGGGCTCCAGGGGGCGCCCTCAGCAGAGGGGCGGAGCGCTCATGTACCAGAGAACCGGCGCCGGGCGACCGCCGTGGCGGGGCCTTCTCTCCGTTACCCTTCAGTCACCCCCCGGGTGCTGTAGTCACAGCTCCCGGGCCGCCGCCGCTTGAGGCGGGAGCTGCCCAGCCGCGCCGTCGTCGCCGCCGGGTGCAGGCCCCTGGGCCTCCGCCGCCGCCATCGCCATGAAGCTGCGGGTCCGCCTTCAGAAGCGGACCGGGCCTCTGGAGATGCCCGACGCCGAGCCGACGCTGGGGCAGCTACGCGCGCGCCTGAGCCAGGCCCTGCTGCCCACCTGGGGGTACAGGTAGGCGGCCGCCTAGGGGCTCGGCGACGAGCGGGGGCGCGGGGCCGCCCCGGGGCATCACGTGAGGCCGGGCGGGGACGGGCGCGGCGGGGACCGCCGCGCCCTGGGGACTGTGACGCGCGCCAGCGGCTGGCGGGCAGCGGCTGCAGCTCTCGGGGGTCCCGGCTTGCAGACCATGGCCTCGCGTCCCGGGGGCTCTGTCCCCCTTCAGGGTGAGCCGTCGCTCCGTTTTTACCGTGCACCTACCCCGAGCTGGGCTGCAAAATCCTCGCGCCCCTGCAAATGTAAAGTTGGCAATCGACGAGTTTGGCCGGGGTCCAGCCTTTCCGGGCGCTCGGGGGTTGAAGCCCACCATCTCCGGCTGTCGGGGGCAGTTCGGTGAAAAAGTTAGGAAAGGATTAGAAAGTGTTAGAAATCGACCCTCCGGCCGCACCACCTGTAACTGCGGCTGCTGGGAGCCTGCGGTCACTCGGCGGAGTGTTCACGCGCCCGCGCCGCGGTGAGCGCTGGGACTTGCCGCTGCAAAGTTTCACCAAGTGCTGGCGGGTTTCCAATGGTTGTATTGCCCTCGGTGGCAGGTTGCGCCTTTTTTCTTTTTTCAGTGGTGGTTGGTGCTAAAACTAATTAGATGTTGGCCTTGTGTTGACAGAGCTTGCAGTTTGGGGATAGTGATCTTGGGAAATAAAGGATCAGATTCTGTTATTTGTGGAGCCCCAGGTGAAGCTGCTTTGTTTCCACACAGAATGTTTTCCGGGAGCTGCAAGCAAGGAGTAGAGGGAAAAGTAAGGGTGGGCCTCATCAAACGCTGAGCAAGCGAGTTTGAAACTTAGGAACATGCTTGAGAATACAAGCGCCGCTTTTTAGGTGAACTCTTCAAAGGAAAATTGTTAGGTAGTTCTTTTTATAAGGCGCATACACTTTCTTTTTTAGGAAATTCAGTAAAATGAGCCCTTTAAAAGATTATATTAGGTGACGCGTCTATTATTTCTTAATGTAAAACCGTAATGTTTTGCATACTGGCTTCATTACCCCACCACAAGTTTTCTCTTTTAAAGGTATTTCCATACGTATATATGAAATAATATACAGATACTATTTTTTAATCAGGCAGGGCAGTCTTGAAGAGATGTGAAACCTAATATGACTCTTTGTTTACCCAAGAGCCTGAGTTCGCTTCTCCTTCGGATTTGTTTTTACAGTCGAGGTTGCTTAACTTAGGAATAATAGTTTCAGTTTTTGAAAGTAAGTTCATTCTTCGAAACATAAGTTCATTTTATAATAAATGGGCAATTAAAAAATGTCCAGATGGCATTATTTTTAAAGTGCCTTTACTGAGCAAGTGGATCTGGGATAGCCATAAGATATTTTTTAAAGTACTGGAGATTTCTAGGCTGGCATTTCTTGAGGAACTTAAGTTTTGTTTTCACTGTTTGGAAATTAGCCATTTTTTAAACTCTTCTCATGGAAGACCGTGTACTACTAAACTGTTCCCTTTTTCTAACAGGGGAGCAAATGCTGACATTTTTATTAAACAGACAGTTCTTTACCTTTTCTACAAATAAGTATCTGAATGAACATTGTACTAGATACTGTTAGACAAACAACCTTTTGATGTGAGAAATGATCCATAAACGCATAGTTCATTTGAGGGTTTTTTTTTCTGCCAAAGTTTGGTTTTTTATCTGGGCAACTGGCAGATTTCCAACTTTTTATTTATGGAGGAATTTGAAGGTAGATGCATAGTAATTTATTTTCTAATAAACAGGAATCGTTTTTAAAACTCTCTGCCAAAAAATTTAACTGGTAAGAAAATATGTATTTAATTGAAAGAAAAGCATCAATTATTTTGAGCACTTATGAAAATGCTATCCTGTTAAGGAAAATAAACAAAATCTCAAAAAGTTAATGAAATCAGCATGGCTGAGTGTAAATGTCCTATAAACTGCTCGGTAATGGTTTAACTATTCCTCATCACTACTTGATGAAATGATGGTTGTCTCTCAAGGTCACATAATCCCTGGTGCAGAAGGATGGGAGACCATTGTTTTGGGTTAATCTGAGCTCTTAGTTTGTTTAGCGGTGGACTTTTGGATTTGTGTGTCTTCCATGTGAAAAACATCACACTGGTCGTCAGAAGGATGGATGTACTTATCAGTAGGAGGGATGTCTTTGTAGTTGGCATCTACATACACTTGTTGAACTTTTTGTTACCATGAATGTTCATTTAGGACATGGGCCAAGGAATTTGGAACTCACCTAAGCTAATTGTCCTGTGAGGACATTGACTAGGTAGTCCTGATCAGGACTTGATCTTTCTAACTACTGTGTATTGTTTGCATTTACTTTACAAATACTTTCATTTGCCAAGTGCAAGAGAGTTTTTTAATTCAACAGATGAGATACCTGATCTTATGAAACCTAAGTGTTAGTGGTGGAGGGGGGCCAGAGAGACGATCAACAAACAAAAAGATATTTTCAAATAGTGATGTTACAATAAAAATGAAACACAAGAATGGAAATAATGATGGTAGATGGAAGACATCTCTTAAGAGGTGACATTTCTGCTGAGACATGAATGATTAGAGGGAGCCATTCAGTTTGAAGATCGGGAAGACCAAATGCAGAGACCCAAAGGTGGCATGGCTCTGGTTTGAGGGATGGGTAGAAAGCTCACGTGACTAGACCACAGTGAGTGAGAAGATGAATGGCAGAGAAGAATGAGGTAGGGCACAAATGATGGGTTTGGAGGCCATCATAAGGATCCTATTCCAAGTTAAACAAAAGTCATGGGAGGATTTTCAGCTAAGAAATGATGTGATGTTATTTATATTTTAAAAAAGATACATTTCATTGTCTTAAGTTATCAAGACAATCTTAAGATGCACTTGTTTTATGTAACACAAAAGGGTGAAATTTTGTCAATTAAGCTGTGATATGTCATTGATTTTAATAAGCATTTCCATTTCAGAGATGTCAAGATATAAAAAAGTATGTATCCTGTGTCCAGGTTAGAGATTTACTGTATCCTACCCACCAGACTAGAATTTTAAGCATTGGTAACACTGGTCAACAAATTTTTACAAAAGTCGTATTACTGAAATAAAATTGAGTCATTTCCTATCAATTTGTATGTGCTCAACATGAATATGACAGTCAAATTCTAATTTTGGCTCTAGTTTTTTTTGTAATCTGCAATAGATGTTTACATCATGAAATGCATGCCAATCACTGATCAACAAATTTTTACAAAAGTCATGTTACTGAAATAAAATTAGCCATTTCCTATCAATTTGTATGTGCTCAACATGAGTATGACAGTCGAATTCTATTTTGGCTCTAGGTTTTTTTGTAATCTGCAATAAATGGATGTTTACATCATGAAATGTATGCCAATAGTAATAGGCTTACGGTTAATACTTGTAAAAATCAAGTCATAGACTACTTCTTATATTTCTTCGCTTGTCTCTTGTACAGCTGTTCAGGAGCATCTCTGGGGAGTGTCCAGCAGTGGTCAACTAGCATTGTAGTGGACCATTTTCCCTGGTATTTTTGTTCCATTGATGCGATATCTTGATGAAAATGTTCGCCATGTTCATCACTAACCATACCACAGTTTTCAGGGAAGAAATCCAGATGGGAATGAAGGAAGTGGATCTTTAAGACATATTGCAGCCAAGTTTCTGATACTGCATGTCTTCTACTAGCATGTCTTCTACTAGTTCCTTGTAGTTTTCTGCCCTAACATTCCCAAGAAAGTTTGTAGACACTAGGTGAAAAGCATCCCGTGCTTGTTTCGCATCACCCTGCAGCAAGTTGTTGAATCGGTCATCTCAATGCAGACAGAATGTTTGGGTAGACTATTCTCGACTTCTTTTGCTTTGTTATTCTGCTGGAAAGAGGAGGAAACAAGAAGTATCAGTCTTTTATATGGTTGCATGGCTCTCTCCACACCATGGAGACTGCAAATGACATTGATGGTCTTTTGCCATTTAACCACTGTGAAAACTGTGTTGTACATGTAGCGCAGCATAGATGCAGGGCCCAAGACTTGTCTTGGTCACCAACCTTGCATCCGAAGTAATGATAAGCCTTCTTCACTTGAGAAGTGATTCTTTTCTTCTGGTTGGCAAATGTCACTTCCCCACAAATAGAGCCGAAATTGTCCATACTATTAACGCATTTTTGAGGGATTACTGTTCTGTATTGTGCCTAAATGGATAAAATAATAACAGTTCTATGGAACAGTAGCTTAAACTGTCTTGCACAAAGTCTGAAATATTTTCAATGCTCAGCCTTTCCGACAGACCTTTATATAGTGCACTGCTGACGTCAGCTTACTTCAGCAGCCGCCTGGCAATAGTATTGTATTGCATCAAAAATGATGCAATCAACTCTGGATGATGTGTGCATGATGGTATTATGCAATGCGATGCAATATTACATCATTCTAGGCTGATTTAGGATGTTGTTGCAGTCCTACTGGATAAATTTACACGGTGCAACAGAAAATGAATTATATGAAATATCTTCAAAATGAGAGCTAATAAAAAATTTTCAGGGTTATATTCATGTTCAGCACACCAAGATACTACAGATTAGGGCCTTTTTAAGTCACTTATGATCTCACTGTTGACCAGTGTAATCTACAACCTAGGCATTCAGTGATAAGGGTAAATAATTTTGATAGTTTTCCCAGAACCTTGGCTTCTTATTTTTGTTTTGTCATCATTACTTAATGTTTTCTAGGGTCATACTATATGCGCTATATATGTGCCAGATGTATTATTGAGGGGAAATGGTAATAGGTAGCTCTTACTATCCTTATCCATCTTTCTTGGCAGTTCTGATACCCGGTTTGCAATTACATTGAACAACAAGGATGCCCTCACTGGAGATGAAGAAACCTTGGCTTCATATGGGATTGTTTCTGGGGACTTGATATGTTTGATTCTTGAAGATGCCATTCCAGCACCTAATTTACCTTCATCCACAGATTCAGAGCATTCCTCACTCCAGAATAATGACCAACCCTCTTTGGCCGCCAGCTCCATTCAGCCCAGCACACAGAATGAACTACTGAGTGATTCATTCCAGGGACAGGCAGTCCAGTCCAATGTCTGGAATGATGACAGTATGGTGAGTATTAAAGAAGAAATAGATCATACAAACACCTGGATTGAATATTATATCAACTGGGATAATTATCAGTAAATTGCAGATTATATTCTTCTATAAAGTTTTGTAAACTGATAAACACTTGGCTGGTATTCCAGAGAACCCAATTTTCACCTGTTTTTTTCAGCCATTTACTCTTCAGATATCAGTAAATTATCCCTGGGCTTTTGTCGTTGCCACTAAGCTCATGAATCTCAGTTTGCTTCTCTTGTCTACTCTATCAAGGCTATGTATAGTTCCGTTATTTTCAGATGACTTATAGGACATTTATACCTGACTTTAAAAGTTGTTACCTCAGATTATATATGCCAACATCAATTTGAAAAGAAGTGTGCAATGTCCTCTTCTTCCCAGGTTAGCTGCCCGCTCTGTCAGTAGCACTGCTGTTTCCCTGATTTTTGACTCTCTTCCAACCTCTTAGTAAGCGCTGTTTGTTTTTCCTTTCCATTCTAGGCTCCCAGAGTCTACTTTGTAGGTTCATATTTCTGACCATGTTAATCTCTTGGTCTTTAGCCATGGGGTCATAGATATAGCTGTGCCCAGTTTTTGAATGCAAAAGACCAAATATCTGCAGTTTAACCCTTTCTTGCTACAGAGGAAGAAAAGGTTGTCCTGCTATACCTGGTTTTCAAGGCTTTCGGGAAGGTTGCCCCACCCACCCTGCCAGGGCTAATTTGTGTTCTGCCCTCCGGTAAACTGTCATCTCTAGTCAGACCAGCCGCCACCTCTTTTTCCCTTCACCATCTTATGCACTCACACGCTTGCACGTACACACGCACACAGCCACGTCTTCTGTCTGGATCCCTCTCTCCCCATTCCTAGGCCGTGCCATCCAGAGCCCAGTAATCTTTCATTTCTTTGTATTTATTCTTTATTACCTTATAAACATCTCACTATTTATTATTCTGCCTTTTAATTTCTTGGTCAGCACAAATGACCACTTGTATTAATTTTTTAATATTGATAAATATGCCATCTTGTTGATTGTTTTATATGTGTATACTTACCACCCCAACTTCTTTTTGTAAGTATTGTGCCCTTTATGGCATTAAGTATACACAGATAATGGAAAATGAACAAATTGGTAGATTATGAAAAATATTTACATTCAGATGTTTAGTAATAGTATCTGGAGTGATTAAACATTATATAAGAATTATTATAGGGCCTCCCTGGTGGTGCAGTGGATTAAGTCACAGCACTATGAAGCTATCCACAGCCACTGCAACATGAGTTCGATCCCCAGCCAGGGAGCTTCCCACATGGCGCAGCAGACCTCTCCTGTCTTGCCTGCTGCTCCCTCAGCAATGTATTTCAGTAGATTTGCCTGTTCTGCTCCCCACTCTGAGGGGGTGAATCCTCTCATCCCCCCAACAACTCTGGCCTACACCCCAGCTTGTATGCATAAATAAATAAATGTTTTTAAAAAAGAATTATAAAGGATTGTTATAAAGTTCAAAATATTTTTATGATGTTTAAATTTTTCTCTTTTGAAAATTATTATGGATGTATGTGTTCCTGTCTTATAGAAGTAATCTGGGGAATGAGTAAGAATATTTAGCCATGTATTTAAATTATATTTCTGAATCTTTTTTGCTGATATCTCATTCAAAGATTTTGGTAAAAGGACCCATTCTTTTACTTTGTTAAAATTGTCCCATAAGATAGACCTTTTATAGGATATGTGAATTATTTTATTAGTTTCCCTTTGGAAATTTTTGAGAAATTAACATTGCCTAAAGTTAGTAATTTCAGTTCTAAAAGAATGTTTTGTTTTCTAAGACTCGTATAGGGTGACTTTAAAATCTAACTGTGGAAACTGAGCTTGACATCTCATAAATAATGCCTTAAACACTGGAAACAGTATGATCTGCCAATTAAATGTAGAATGCATAGTATTAGAAAAGAAAACTAGATGGGTAAAATGTTAAAAAATAGGAAAGTTTACTCTTGTATCTAAGAATAAATTAATTTTATTTTATTCTATTTGGGAATTCATCTAATACTTGTTGAGTCTTTAATGGGCTGTAGGGAATGGTATCAGATCCTAAGATTAGCTCTAAACTGCTTTTTAGTTACTTGTTCCAGTCTTAATAAATGACAGATGATCTGTTCAGAGAGGTGGTGCTGAACCTTCCTCCCCTATCTTCACATGCGTGAAGAGTATGATAAATATTCATGTCTTATCAAAACGGCTCAGGAAATGTCAGTGGTTCTCATGGAGGGGGAGTAATGTTTGACCAGCTCACCAGGGGATTCTGATAGCTCCCTCCCATGTCATTTTCAATTTGGGTTAATCCTTTAAAATATTTTTTCTGCATATATTCATGCTTTGCCACACAACTGTCATTAAGTAGTAAATGCCCAAAAGATGCAGAGAGCCTATGTCTTTCATAGTTGAGCTAGGCATTAGGTGGTTTTTAATTCAGTAGTTTCTATTTACTCAAAAATATGATGGAACCTCCTTTTTAGATAGTGTTAATTGTCAATGGCCTTTAGGTTTTAACAAGTGAATTTGGTGATGTCCCATAACCCATCCTGGGTTAGGTCCTCGGATTTGAAGAATAGCCTCTTGTTCCCTTACGTCTTCCACCCTTTCACTCATACTACCTGACTTTAATTTCCTCTATCCCTTATTTAATGGAAATAAAAACTTAAAAAGAAACATGTGTTTTGCATTTAGAGTTGAATACATGCCTAGGAAACAAACTTTCTGAGCAAAATTAATATAGGTAACTGAGTCTTACTGAAGCAGTGTATTATATTCACCCTGAACTGCGAATCCAGAGATCTGGGGTTATTTCAAAATTAGCTGACAACCTGGATTGTGTTATTTAATCAATGTCATTTAAATATGTATAAAAAGCATATATACATAAAAAGTCAGCATCTTTTGTTTTGCCCATTGTATAGAATTGGTGTATGGTGCAAATGAGAAATTACCAAAATAAAAACATGAAATTATAAGGTCTTATCTGTCAGCATTTGTTTAAGTATTTATTGAGTATCTATTATGTGCCAGGTACTATATTTGGGTTACAAAAATGGATGACCTGTAGTCTTTTCCTTTCTAAACTTGGGATCATGGTAGGATGTAGATATGTAATCAGAAAATTGCAGTACAGTGTAATAAAGCACAGCAATGAAAACCTTTGCAGAATGGAGGTCTGTATTGCCTCTGTTATGAGGTGGAGAATACTGGAGTAGGCAGGAGGCATTGGCAGAAGGTGAACGTGATATAGTGTCGGGGTTCAGGTAATAAAGGGGCTAGTATGCTAAGGAGTGTGGGAGCTTGGCCTTTATTTGTAGGCCTACATTTCTCAACATGTCCTCCATGAATAACCTGTTTCATGAGATTATAAGTAAGTGTTATGGGGATCCTGAGTGCTGAGGAAGGAGGATAGTATTTCTTAAGTGTTATGCACAGCTATTATTGTTAGACTTCTCAGAACTCTGTGATGCCAATAATGCATTTTGTGAATACAAAGAGTGAGGTTAAGTGGCTATAGCATGTGGCATTTTCCAAACTTGATAGTAGACCTCTTTTTCCCCTAAAAACATTTAGGGTTACCTTCCAAGGCACAATTCAGGGAAATATTATTACTGCATTGGGGAAATCTGGCAAGTTTTAAGCTGGGGCATAGAGCATCATTGGAGGCTTAATTGTTAAAAAACTGGCTGCAGTGGGTGGAATCTTTTTTGGAAGACATGAAAGAGAAGTAGGTATACCTAGAAAGGGTATTGCTGGAAGTCAGGAGGTAAATGAGTCTGAGGTACCAATGGTGTAGGAATAGGCAGATTTGAGAGAGATTTAGGAGACAGATTAGCGGAACTTTGAAGATTGATCAGGTTGGGGGTGGGCCTTAGGAAGGTAGTGGGAGAAGTCTAGTCCAGGTTTTTGGCTTGTCAGCCAAAATTAACAGAGATCAGGAATTCAGGTTGAAAGATAAGATCACAGGCTCACTGATTTAGGAGGGCTTACTTAAAATATGCTGAATCCAGTGATACACTTTGGCATTGAGCTATAATTTCACTTCACTTTAAGAATCAATTTATACTATATACAAATAAAAGATTATTTAAATAATAAAAGGTTATTTAAAACTTACTGTTTTTGTGACTCTTTTCAGTCAGGGCCTAGTCAAAATTTTGAAGCTGAGTCAATTCAAGACATGGTGGATATGGAAGAGGGGACAGGTGTCTACCCCTCAGAACCAATGCTGTGCAGTGAATCGGTGGAGGGGCAAGTACCACATTCCTTAGAGATCCTGTATCAGTCAGCTGACTGCTCTAATTCCAACGATGCCTTGATAGTCTTGATACATCTTCTGATGTTGGAGTCGGGTTACATACCTCAGGTGAGTACCCTAAGCTGCCAGCACACACCTTATTAGGGTGTAAGTTTCCCACTGAGGTGCAGGGTGTATCAACAGTTACCACCAGGCTGTTGTGGTGCTCTAGATTTCTCTGTCAAACGTGGTTGGTATTAAGTGGAAAGCACTGCACACAGATGTGAACACACAGTAGATAGTCAGTAAATATTCACTTCCCTTTTGTCTCCTTCCTCCATTTCTTTGGCCAGTTTTTAGTGCTAGAGAAGGGATGACAAATACCATTAAACAAAAACAAGATGAAAGATTACAAATGATAATACGTAGACAAAATGTGGTCAGTGGATGTGATTGGGCATGACCAGAGGGCTGGCTCACCGGGTTATTTTTTAGTTAGTAACCCTATGAATTGCCAGTAACTTAATAAGAGGTTCATTTAGGAAGAGGGATGTTCTTATGCGATAGTTGCTGTCCCCCACTCATTCTCCGTTTGACAAGCATCTACCAGGGTCAGTGCAATGCTTTGTCTCTGCGCTCATTGCTTATAGTCCAAGAGTGGGAGAGTGTTAAGTCCCCAGCCAATTCAACTAGTTGGCTAAATTTTAGGAGGGACATATACAGGGGGCCAGAGATTCACAGAGGAGAACACAGTGGAGGTGTGTAACAGGAGGAATGTGAGCAGACTTAGGAGATAGAGTCAGAGGAACTTGGAAGTTAAGTGATAAAAGAGGGCAAGAGAAACAGGACATTTTTTGAAAAAGAGTTTATGAAAGAAGTGATGTTTGAATTCTGACCTGGAATAATGATAAGGTTTCTTAGAGGAGTGAGTCTTTGAAGAGAGAAATCAATCCCTATCTCTATACATGGATCTATTTGAACACAGATTTTCATGGAGGTTAATAGACTGTACTATGCTTATGTCAAAATTTTATTAATAGTAATATTAACGACTTGAAAAGTACTATTAAGGTAATGCGTGGAATGCTTGTTTCTAGACAAGTTGGGGGCCTCTTGAACTTCTAATCTTTTTGAGAGTATCATCTTTCTTCATAATTTGTTCCCCTTTCATTTCCTTCCCCAGGGGACTGAAGCCAAAGCTGTGTCCATGCCAGAGAACTGGAAGTTGGGTGGTGTGTATAAGCTGCAGTACACGCATCCTCTCTGCGAGGACGGCTCTGCCGCGCTCACCTGTGTGCCTTTGGGAAACCTCATTGTCGTAAATGGTAATTGGAGGGACTCGTTGTGGCCATCAGTTTATGAGTACTTCTGTGTTTCTGTTGAAATGTGTTTTTTTTTTAAAGATTGATTTATTGATGCATACAAGAACTGGGGTGTAAGCCAGAGGTATGGGGTGGTGAGAGGATTCACCAGAGACAGAGTGGGGAGCAGAACAGGCAGATTGACTGAAATCCACTGCTGAGGGGAGCAGCGGATAAGACAGGAGAGGTCTGCTGTGCCATGTGGGAAGCTCCCTGGCCGGGGATAGAACTCGTGCTGCAGTGGCTCAGATAGTTTCATAGTGCTGAGACTTAACCTGTTGCGCCACCTGGGAGGCCCCTCTATCGAAATGTTTTATAGCCATTTCAGTGACGGGCTAGTGTGATAGAGCTATGAGTGTTTCCCAACTTTCTTTAATCCCTAGACCACTGATGACATGAGTCTGGAAAATTCTAGAACCCCGGGGTTGGTGTTTAGACTAGCTGTTTTCAGTCTTGGGGCAGCCATACTCATTTACTGTCATAACATTGTGACTTTTTTTTTGCCCCAGCAGAGCTGTGATAATAGGAGTAGGTGAGCCATTACATACTCTTTGGAGAATACTTTTTTTCTTCATGCCTGAGGTTGACCTTTTTATTTTTTTTAACGAAGGTCTTAGAATGGAGAGACGATGAGCCAGTAAAACTTTTTACCGAGTTTGGCATCTCTGAGTGTGGAAGCACTGCTGAGGGTTTCGATACATGTCTTTTATCGCCCAAGAAAGTCACTGCATAGTTTTTCTTTTTTTAGTTCTTTCTCATATTAAGAAATTTCACTGAGATCGCAGCACATTCTAGCTTTGCGTTTCAGTTCAGCACAGATGCCGCCCCAAAGTCCCTGCCGTCTGCCAGCAGTCTCTGGAGTAGTCTCAAACCTATGGAATCTGGAGGTCCAGAATAGTGACTAGGATCTTTCATTATTGTTTTGTTATGGTTTTTTGAGGTTTATCATCTTAACTCAATATGATAGTAGGGTAAGGCTAGGATGACTGTATGTTGTATTTTTTAGTACAGCCCATCTGTGTAGCAGAGACCGTCACTAGGACACGCCTTAGCTCCGTTTTCAGTATGTTTTGCAGCTATTAGCTTCTGCTGAGATCGAAGCAAGAAAGAGGCTTAATAGAACCCCTAACACCACTTAAACCTTGAGTAGCAACATGTTTGTTTTACTTATTGAGATCTTTATCATAAGATTTTGTTTGAAAAGTGATTTTTCTGCTAAGATATATTTTAAAGGTCACTGACGTAACACTGTCTTGATCTTTTACCTAAAAGATAGAGATAGTTCTGGATCCCCTGCTACATAACTGCTGCTTTTTAAATCATTGGATTCTTTGAAATGTTATTTAAAAGTTTCAGAATTCCAGCTTTAACAGCTCTGGTGGTGGTTCACGTTTGCCAGGATGTGACTTTCTGTTGGCACTAGGCCCTGGCATTGTCTCTTCAGCTCGTCACAGTCAGCCCATGTCACTTTAGTTGGGCATCTTAGACACAAAGGGTGCCTAATCAATAATTTTTCTGCAGGATCACATAATTTGTAAAGTTACCAAGTAGTAAATAAAAGGTTGTACTTTTTGCCTCGGCTTCTTATAATTACACTTTAACAAGGTGGTGTGATAATTTAAGGATACTTAACAGAAAGTGAATAGCCCCTAAGTGTCTCTGTGATGTCCTAACGTCTCTTATTTTGTTTCTTTACTATTCTTGGCAAATCCGCTACTTGCACACTCCCGTGGCAGGCAGCCAGACTTGATGCTTTGGAAAAGAGCAGCGTGTCCTTAAATCTTCCCTTCACCAGAGACATCCTGCTCAGCGCACGTGCTCATGAGCACATCACTAGCTCTTCGCTGGAATGAGCTGAAGTCCTCTTTTGTACATCTGACTGAAATTGTACTTTCTGGTGATGTCAAAGATACTGATCCTTTGGGTCTAGAGAGGAGATGATGCTGTCAAAACCAGCAAGACTCTTTTAATTTTTTTTGCCCCAGCAGAGTTGTGGTAATAGGAGTAGGTGAACTATTACGTATACTCTTTGAAGAATACTTTTTTCTTCATGCCTGAGGTTGACCTCAGGGAAGTCTCATTGCCAAGAGTTAAATAAAAAGTACATGGAATTTTTGGTGACCTTGTTAGAAATAATGATTTTATTGTGTTTAACTTTCTCCTACTAACCTAGTTGCTTATCTTTTGAGGACTTATCGGTGCTGTTGGTAATACTTAGTGGATTTGATATAAAGGTGCTTACTGTAGTTCTTAAAGATGGTGCTTTAGAGTGATTTCACTTCATTTAGTGGCCACTCTGAGGGAAGGAAATAGGCATTTGAGCAGTATTGTATAATGTGTCCTTTGTTGGGATAAGGAAATACAAGCCTGTACAAAAGCAAAATGAAGACAACTGATCAAGTAACAAAATTTTTTGATCATCATTCTTTTGGTTTTTACAGCTACTCTAAAAATCAATAATGAGATTAGAAGTGTGAAAAGATTGCAGCTGCTGCCAGAATCTTTTATTTGCAAAGAGGACCCAGGTAATATAACAGTGATTTAACTTTTGGGCTGAAGCTTTGAGAGGTACACTTAAAAAAAAATCTGAACGGTAATATTCAAAAGACTGAAAATTTCTGCCTAAGACTAAAGCAAATTGAAGACATTGTTGCAGAGTTTCTGTTTCTATTGTATTTTTTGTAGAGCCTTGGGGTGCTGAGTTATAGTTCTGTTGCCATCGTGAAGTGACAGCAGTGTGCGGTCCACCAATGGGGAGATGCTTCAGTCCCTGAATCAGTCCTTCTGTGGATCTTTCTAGCAATGTATTTGGCCCATCTGGATTGGAACTGTTTAGTAATTGTGCAGTGCAACTTCATTACTGAAAATTATTGGAGGAAAAACTGCACTCAAAGTGTATGCTTAAATTGATATAAATTTTGTTAGTATTTGATGCAGACTGGAACTTTACCAAAAGTTTGCATTGGCGGCATGGTTTTGCTTATATTCTCTAAAATTATTAGTAGATACAAAAAACTTCGCTGAGAGGCAGGTTAGTAGTCAGAAAAAGAGATGGGGTAGAGAGGAGCTAATATCTTTTAAATGCCCATTTTGTGGACATGTGCCTTTGTGGATGTTACTCTGTTTCATTCTTATAGAAAGCTGAGGGGGTTTAAAACCCACATAGAGTGGTGTGGTGTCGCAGAGAGATGGTATTTACAGTAGTATCTTTTAAGGGAAGGCTGTGTAGGTCTTGATCTTTGCTTTGAGGCCTAAGGACTTGTTACTTCCCAGTCAAGAGCAAGTCCGGAGAGACCGACTTCCTCTAATTAAAACTGGTAGGAAAAGGAAACCAGTGTTTCTTATTTTTCCCATTATCAATCCTTAAGAAACCTTTGTACACAGTCCCCTCACTACTCACTCTCAGGAAATTTTCATGCCATAGATATTGTGTATTTATGTACTATGGCCCTTTGGAAAGTCATAAACCAACTTAACAGGTAGGATTTTTTTTTTGCCCTCCAAGATCCAATTTTTGCCACCGTGGGGGCATTACAGCCCCTGTTGAGAATGCATGAGATAGATATAAACCTGTAAAGATGGCCTTACCATCAGGACCGGACAAACATGAAATCCTTGGCTGTAGCATCGCATGCTGACCTCCATGCTTTTGGGGAGGACCTTGCTATGGGAAGTAGAAATACACTACAGCAGTAGCGATGACTATGGCCATGTTATAGATCAGGAAACAGGTCAGGAGGAGGTGACTTATTTCAGGGTCACAGAATTAATAATGGTGGGATCTAGAATTAGAATAGATTTTACTCTTTAGCATATTTTTAAAAAACAACTCTTACAGGAATCAGCTCAGATTCATACTTTTTATCGAATTTCTGTTAAAAGTAAAAGGGAAGGAGGAAAGTTAATATTGTTATATTACAAGTTTATGGACTATTTTAATTGAGTGTTTTTAATACAATACTTTTCATGTTGGGTAGGAATATGCTGCTGAAGTTTAACAAGTTTAATTTTGAAGGCAGTGTGTAGTGCCTGTGTGTACTAGCTAATGTTCTCCAGCCTTTTACTTTTTTTAACTTTAAAATTTCTGATGTTCTTTTTTTTATTAATAGTATATCATTATTTTATATCCTTATTTGTTTTTTCACGATACAGGTTTTCTCCCCTCAGGAGTGGTTACCATAGTTTTTCCACAAAGCACCCATAGTCCTGTCCCTTCATTTGTAAGCTCCTCGTTTCTTTATAATAGGTCACTGAAGGAAAAAAGTAGCTTAAAGAAAATCTGTTTTGCACTTGAAAAAAGATATGAACCACACTGATTCTTAAAACAGAGCAAGCATAAACTGAGCGCCTCTCTACCTATAGACGAGGCACTGCGTGCAGAGCTTTACATTTTGACCACTTTGTTGTAGTGATGGTGTCTTCTTTAAACAGGTGAGCCAACAGGTGCAGCTCAGAGGGTTCAGGGTAATACACTTTGTAAAGATAGCAGAACTGCGGGGGCACCTCAGTGCCGTTTGCCAGAGCCTCTGACATAGCAGTGTACATGGGAGACATCTGGGGCTGTAGAAATGCAGGTTCTGACCAGGAGGCCTGAGAGTATTTCTACATGGTTCCAGGCAATGTCCTTTCTGGTGAGCATGGACCATACTTTGCGTAGCATCTTAGTGGCTAAAAACCACTGCTTCGGATCTAGACAGACTTAGCACTTACCCTGCCCACTGCTGACGGTGCTCGCCATCTTGTCCTCTGTTTAGAATGGGGGTCCTAGTTTGTATCTCGTGGTTACAGGGGAGTGACTAATTTTTTTTTTTTATTTGAGAGAAAGTTTGAAAAATGCTTGAAGCAGTTGCTGGCCCATGGTCATCATGTGATAACTACTATTATTATCCTATTAGCATCGGCCTCCACCAGAGCAGTTAGCTCCCCGCTTCATCCCCAGCGCCCAGAGCAGTAGATATTTGATACATCTTTGTTGTGTGTGTGGTGGTCACACAGCAGTTTCCCCTGGTATAATGAAGCCTATGCGCTGTATAGGTCAGTGCAGCTCTGGTCTTTTGACACCCTGGGGTTTTCAGCTTTTCAACTGAGTCAGTCTCCAGTCAGTGTGCTTCCTCCTCCTCTACGGACTTTGGTTCATGTCCGTGTAGGAACTGTAAAGACTTGTTTACTGCTTTGATTTGGTTTGGCAGAAGCAGAGGGCACCATTGCAAGTTTTTCCACTTGATTTTGTGTTTTGATTTTTCATCAAAAAATATTCTAGGGGAAAACGTAGCCAAGATATACAAAGACCTTCCGAAGCTTTCTCGCCTCTTCAAAGACCAACTGGTGTATCCTCTTCTGGCTTTTACCCGACAAGGTGAGAGTTGATAAATTATCTGAGGAGCTAAAAAAATAAGTTTAGATACCATGTTTGTAACTCTGTGACAGGACTTGCTTCTTTTCTCCGAGTGAAGTTCCACTCTCTTGAGACTAAGTTTAAATGTTAATTTATTAAATGTTACTCACGTCCTCTTTGTCTTTCCATAGCATTTTGTACATATACTTTTGATCGCCCTTTTTCCAGTTTATATGATGGCTTTCCACCTGAGGTTAAGATTATTTTGAAAGCAGAGAATATATCTTACTTACTTTTGTATTTCCCTGGCCTGCGCAGGGTCCGTAGTAGGTGTTCAGTGAGCACATTGGGAAGTGTAATTACAGGGCAGAGAGTGGTTGAGAATATAATTAACACAATATTTTAGCTGTTCAGTAATTTCAGATTTACACAAATAGACGTGGTTTTATTTGCTCTCTGTATGTAGAACAATACTTTAGGTCTCAAATTGCACGGTGCTAAGGCTATTACCACCATAGTTTCTTCTTTAATTGATGGTCATGAGGGAAAGGAATAAAATGAATTTTAAAACCCTCTATTGGATTTTGATTATCTTGGCTAATGGACAGTAAGTAGTATCACGGGTATTCCAGAGGGACTTATAATCAAAACATAATTTTCATTTGATTTGGAATATTTCCTTCTTTTGTTTTGCTTCTGAATTTATCTACATCCCTCTTTTATTTTCCCAGCATAGTAAACATCAAATGATAGTAATTGCCAACATTTGAGTGCTGATATTTAGAAATTGTGATATTTATTCATTTGATCTGTATTTAAAAGTATGTCTTCCCAGTAAGACATAAAAGGAAGAAGAGTCTTAATGGTAGCCTATTCACGCTGGGATGAAAAATTTGGTGTTGACGATGTATATGTGGATCGAGACTACTGTCTATTCATTGCCTCTTTAGAAAGGAAGAAGATGGTAACTTCCATTAATATGTGGGGAGCTAGGCGCTCTTAGTGATACTGTTGTCTTTCCCCTTTAGCTCTGAACCTCCCAGATGTCTTTGGGCTGGTGGTCCTTCCCCTGGAGCTGAAGCTGCGCATCTTCCGACTACTGGATGTTCGTTCCGTCCTGTCTTTGTCTGCGGTTTGTCGAGACCTCTTTATTGCTTCAAATGACCAACTCCTGTGGAGGTGTTTATACCTGCGGGATTTTCGAGGTGATTTCCAAGATAACATGTTAATGTGAAAAGGACTCTTTCTTATTGAGGTCTTCATTACTCAACTTGCCAAAAAGGTTTTCGTTGTAGTCTTGTGAGTTGCAGAGAATCCTGACAATATAACCTTATTGTAAGGCTGTTCTAAGCCTTTCCCCATGTCTTGAAAACTCCCATTCTTTTTTGTGTTTTCTGACACACAAATCACCCATTAGACTAAGTCAACAACTATTTCAGGATTATAAAATGGGAATTAGGTCACCCTCAGTATCTGACCTGGAAATCCACTGCATTTTTCACCTGCCCCTAGGGGCAGATGACACCCTGAGATGAGGTTAGGGGCAGAGAGGGAGTGTGGACAGTCAGTGCTGGAACAGAGGAGCCACGCTTCCCTCCGAATCCATGAGGGAATCACTGTAGTGAATTAGGCACGTGATTGCCCTCAGCCATCAGGAGAGGATTTGAGTTAGGTTCTGGAACATGCAGATGATACCACGTGTGTTAAATGATTCATGTTCCATTTTGTGTTTAATGAGTAAGCTGCAGTTTCCTTAGGGAGAAAGACAGACTCTCTATTTAATGCCATATGAACGAACTGTTTTTAAAATCTTGTGTTTTTACTTTGTAGATGGTACTGCCAGAGTTCGAGACACAGATTGGAAAGAAGTAGGTATTATCAAGGCGAATATTCAAGATTCACAGCATAGAAGTAACTGATGGATTAATACATGAAGGGCTTATTTTTACTTTTATTATGGTAGCGTGAGATCTGTTTATATTTATAGCTGGTTTTCAGTAAAAGAAAATGTTTTCAACTTTTTATACTCAGTCTGTATTTTCTGGTAGTTATACGGGAAAAAAAAATCTTTCCTTGTCTTTCACCTTTACTTAACATAAAACATTCTCCCTTCTGTTAGAAAAAAATTTCTAAATGAGTTATGTTTGTAATGGAGTAGTCTTCCTTGTCTAGTATGACTGGTCATGCTTTACTTGCCAATGACCTCTGTGAAAGACATTGCTCTCGCTTAGACAGACTTTGGATAAAATACTAGTGAAAAAAGAAAACCCAATGAAAGTCTCAAACACGTACAAAAGCCCAATACTGTTCTTTTGAATATGTCCCATCCTCTAGAATGGGCATCATTTGTTGTTTATTTTATTGAGGAAAGGAAAAAAAGGAAAGAGAAATGTCTGCATAGACACAGACGGACAGTCTTAAAAGATAAGAACTGCCTGTTGTTTAAATCGAGATCCACAATGGACATAATGAAAAAGTAAATTTAAGTGCTCACCTTAACTTTATATTTTGTGTGATTCAAAAAATACTAAAATTTTCCACTTTCAAGAAAGATTAACTTAATATTGCTTATTAGCTTGAAAGCGCTAGGTTGCATGTCAGAATAGAAAGTACATGTCCCTCATTTATCCCTTTTGGATTTTTTTCTTCAAATTAGCACAACAGCTCGGTGTGGTTAAAGAATAGAGTTTCCCTTGGCATTGTTTTCAGGGCTGCTACTGTCTTCATGCATATAGAAACTGCTCAGAGTTATTTTATGTGCACCAGCTAATCTGCCTCGATAGCGTGGGAAAGGAAAAGTGTAGATCTCTACAAAGAGAGCAAACTTAGAACTTCAGGAAAACATCCAGGTCACTAATTTCTTGTTCTTGTTTTTCTACAGCTGTACAGGAAGCGGCACAAACAAAGAAAAGAAGCTCAGAGAGGACGACATGCGATGTTCCTGCCGTCGTCGCCTCATCCCATTCCATTCTACCCCAATCCCTTGCACCCCAGGCCCTTTCCCCCCAGCTCTCTTCTTCCTCCAGGAATTATTGGTGGTGAATATGATGAAAGAATAATACTTCCCTATGTCGGGGACCCAATCAACTCACTCATACCTGGGCCTGGGGGGACACCCGGCCAGTTCCCCCCGCTCAGACCACGTTTTGATCCAATTGGCCCACTTCCCGGACCTAACCCCATCTTGCCGGGGCGAGGCGGCCCCAATGACAGGTTTCCCCCAAGACCTGGCAGGGGCCGGCCAACTGACAGCCGCTTACCATTCATGTGATTGATTTGTAATCTCACTTTGGGAGCTTGTTCCGGTTGTTTAAAAACTACAGCTGTCATCTCATTAGGGTGCTGTTCTCTAGTGTTTTCTAATTGTGTGGCGAGAAACGCACTCACAGAAACCTTTCAGTAGCTACATGTAAAGCTCCAGGAGTGGTGTGGCCCAAGGTGTCTGCATGCCAGGGTTGGCCTTGGGGTGGTTGGCTACTGACTCCCCTCTAGTTCCCCGTTGTTCACGGATAATGTTCTATACCAGATTAAAAAAATGTGTAAATTCTTGGCAGTCTTGACTTTTATTACAGAAGATGTGAAATGAATTCAGAATAGCTTGACAACATTACTTGGACATTGCAGAATTATCAGAGAATGAAATCAGTATCATCAGATTGTGGCCGGGGATTATTTTTACTATTTGGTGGCACCCTTTTCCCAAAGGATACAGTTTCAGAAGACTGGCTTATAAGATGAATAAAAGCAGAGCTAGTTGGGTTGAACCAGACTCTGCAGCTTTCTCATGCTCCATGGTGGAACCTGCTGGGTTCTGAAGCAGCACAGTTTGACGGCCATTGGGTTACAAGAGCTCTTGTTTCTGCTGCTTCTAGAGAGGAATTAGATTATTTCTCCTTGTGTTTCGAACACTTGGTGCCCGATTCGTAATCTGAGTAGATGACATCTTTTAACCAAGTTCTGCTTTGCATGCTGACCAGGCATTTGTTCTTCAAAGATAACCTCTTGATATGTGAAGACATTTGTTTTGAAGCTTTAAAATGCCGCCCCCCCCCAAAATCAGTATTTATTTTTCCTACAAGAAAAGGTCCAAACACAGATACTTCATACAAATAACTGTAGAAACATGCTATAGTGACAAATTAAAATCCAAATCACAACAAGGGAATAAAATGCTATCAGTATTTGCAGAAAATATTGAGGAATATTGCCAATGTCTCCCTGCTTCTTAAAAATCTGTTTTGCATATAAGGAAATGGCTTGGAATGTTATATGCTGCAAGAATATTTTGAGTCCTAACATACACGTGAAAATTTTTCTTTTTTGCTACACATAGATTTTTTTTCCATCACAGTGAAGAAAATTCAATCAATAATGTGATTTTCCAGAGCCATGTTGCCTTTAGTAGCTTAATGTACAGGTAAAAGAGTGGGAGGGTTGACACTTCCTTCGGTGGTGTTTTGTGATGTCTGAGCAATAGGACAGCTTTTGAAAACCTGTCCCCTAGATGCCATATGGCTTTTATTGGGGCTGGGCTGAGTCACCCTGAAGCTTTGATGGGTTCAAATACATCCTAGTTCTCCAAATACACCTCCATGTGGCCTTAGAACTTGGGGTGCACCGGGTGGGGGTGTGTGTGGTGGGCACGGAGGACACAGTGATAACTAGAAGCACCAAATACTGTAAAACAATTGAGTTCTCGAAATGCAGTCTTTCCGAAGGGTCCTCGAGGGGTCCACGACGGTGCTGGTGTCACGCAGGTGCCGCGTTCCCACCTGGCCTCCGACTACCACTGAACGCAGACCTCACGGTGCAGGACGTTGGTGGGGTGCCGACACCTAAATTGGCAGTCCTCTCACGTTTCATTCCGCAGTCTTAAAACAACCCTCCAAGCTTTTCCTCTTGAATAGCTAATTTATAGTTGGAAGCTTATAAAATCCTCCATTCATTTCATGACAGACGGGAGCGTTATATATTGCCGGTGTGTAATGGGAGTGGACCACAGCGGGCAGTAGCCCGCTTACTGTGGCTTTCTGACATCACTGATTTATCGATGGAGGCAAGATGGCTGAGCGCGCCTGGGACGCATTGCTGCGTGATGTGGTTCTGTCCCATGGGCTTGTTAGCGACTTCCCGTGGCCCTTAATTCCCCTTTCAGTTAGTTTTATTAACTGGATCTTGCTCTTTTTAATCCCCCTTCTCTGCTTATATATGAAATGGGCTTAGCATGGCTGCAAATCAAATCATGGGAGAGATCCTCTCTTTCTAACCTAAAGTCTTGTGAGCTGGTGAAACAGTTGAATTCTATCCTTTCTCAGCTCTGGCTAATTCCTGAGGTCACTACTTAGCCTACTATTGCTGTTGTCCTGTTGGAGCTGGACACTCCTCCCTTCGCTGCCAACAGCCCAAGCTTCGCCCTTCTCCAAGCCTGCACAGTAGCTGTGGAGACACAGCCTCAGGCTCTGCTGTGCTCCCAGCCTGGTTAACACCCTTACATCATTTCCAGTTCACTGCAGGAGACATGGAGTCAATAAGACTCCTGGGAAGTACCAGCGAAGTCACATAAAGATATAAGCATGACTAACAAATATAGGATTCCCCAATATGTTAAAACACTGAAATTTCTGCTATTTCAGAATAAAGCAGGGGAAATGTTCACTGAGAGGCAAAGAAATGTCATCTCTATCAATGGGAGACCATAGAGAGAAAATACTTACAGTGGAGAGTTTGGGAACTGAAATGAAAAGTGAGAATCAGAGTAAACAGAAGGAAAGGTATTTAGGATTTTCAAGAAGCCACATATATTGTCAAAGGAATGTTTAGTATCAAGTTGGTTTTCCCTTAAAGGAATCCTCACTGCTTTCAAAGAGCACTTGAAGGCCATTTTCATCTTTTCCTCTTGCCTGCCCGTTGAGAGAACTCTGAATACACGACCCAAGTGCCTAGTCTCACCTATTTCGGCCACGTTGTATCTCTGGAAACAAGGATGCCTCTGTGCCCTTTATGCATCCTGTGTGGCTAATGGGCCGATGGGCCTTGCCTGGCGCCTGGCCTTCCAATTTTGGCCTCCAGCCAAACCCATACGATTAGAGTCTAAATATTAGGCTAAAACTTTGAATTTAATCAGTGACCGCGTAGGACTTAAGGTCAGCTTCTGACACTTGTCTGAAGGTAGTAAGCAAACTGCTTGCTCTCTGGGATAAAAGATAGCACATAATACACAGGAAAGCACTCTCAGGTGTTCCCTCCACAGAATTACCTTCCCACTGCACCTGCAAGGCTGACCGAAGTCACGCAACCCTGGACTCCAGCCTGCCTTTCTCTCCTAAACACATGAAGTGAGCGGTTGTAGTTCCAGAAGATGGACAAAGGAGAGTGCTGGAGCCCTGTGGGTTCCTACGAGGCTAGGAGCTGGCCACTCATGGGCAACTGTGACCTATTTGCTATCTGCAAATCACAGCAGAGCATTCCCTGACTACCGACAGAGAACAACCCGTATCACGAGGCAGACCCGGGGACGCCTAGGCCACTGCTGACCTGACTACGTGACTTTCTCCCTGGCGGTCTCGGATAACTCTGCCTGGGATAACATCACACTCTGCTGACGCAAATGTCTCTTGACATGTGGTCACGATGTCCGCTTCTCTGTCCCTCGTAAAACTTTGTCCCCCATTCCAATCCCACCCTCGGGACCTTATTCCTCATACCATTGTCGCGTGATCAGCTTTACTAGCCTGTGTGCTTTCAGTACATGGCAAACTTCTGCTCAAGTAGCAGAGTCTCGCAAACCTGCTCCACGACTGTTGTGTCCCTCATTGCGCCCCCGCCGCAAAGTGGCAACAAAGCTCCTGTCGCAACAGAGCCCACAGTGGCTTTTCAGGCATGAATGCTCTTTCTATACCAACTGTGTGGGGCGAGCCCACAGGCTGGTAAGGCAGGGAGGCTGGGGGCTGGGGGAGAGGGGCCCATAAATCTTACTCTTTCTCTCTGGGCTCTCTCTGGCGTTCTCTCATGGCCTCCTCCTCTCGTAGCTGCTCCACCATAGCCGTTCTTGTCTCTGAGTGACGCCGCCCTTCTAGCCTCAGTCTCCAGGCTCAGGTGTGCCCACTTACGCATGCCCACACCATGTTCCAGGTGTCTGTAATCAGGCATGCGTGCTCTATGCCCATGCTCCCAAGCGCCTCCTGCATTCAGGGCCATAGGTGATAGCCACAGAGGCCAGTGATGGAAAAGCCTGACCAGTTTCACCTGCCCTACAGCTGCCAACCTGCTTTGTGAAACTGCACCGAACACAGGATCTCAGTTTGCTCGCCGTGCTGGGAGGACAGGGTTCTGCGGCGCGAGGACCCAGCTGGGGCTCTGCGGTGGTCTGTCTCAGGGTGTGTGGTCTGGGAGGGGCTCCTTGGCCCTGCCTTTGGTATTGTCCTGTCTGCCCCCTGCACCTTCTCACCTAGGCTGACAATGGCAGCTCACCTCTTCTGCCCCAGCTCTGCAGTCAACTCACCACGAGGGAGGGCCCATCATCTGCCCTCGCCCCCACTCTGCTCGCTCCGGTTCCCTTGCAGACTCAGCGCAGAGTGAGAAAACTGCCATCAATTTTCTTTAGCTGTTGGTTCGATGTGTTCTTGGGCAAGGAACGTCCTCACATGGATGCTCTTGGAAAAACAGCCTTTGTCTTCAGTCTTATCACTCTGTTTACGTTTTAGTAACTTCACAGTTTTCTAGGAAAGCCAACGTGAAACATGCCTGTGCACCTACTGTGTGCCAAGGTGCTCTGTGCTTCCCTTGCACAGCAGCTCTGGCAGCTCCAGGCCAACCTAGTTTGCATGACATGGATTGAGCAAAAAGGAGGGAGGGGAGGTCCTGGCAGAGCAAGCCCCAAAGGGCTGGCAGGGACTTCCCTGGAGAAACTGAGCCAGCAGGGCACAGAGATGGAGTAAGAGTGGTGGTTTCTGGGACCTAGAAAGAGTACTGAGCCCTTCCCTCACACAGTGCCCGGTATATTCACTGCCAATCCTAGTCATTGCCAGTCAGGCCCCATCAGGTCTCCAGCTGTGGCACAGTCATTGGCAACTGACCCTATTTGACCTGTCTCATGCCAGGGTCACCATGTACCTCTAAGCCCAAGACCAGAGGTCTGAACAAAAGGAGGAAGAGGTGTTCTTGCTCTTACTACTAATCTGATCATGAGGGAGGGAGGAGGGCAAGGAAGAATCAGACAATCCTGATGGCCACGTGGCCCTCTGGCAGCAAGTGCAAGGCCAGAACTTTGGCATCTGAGCCAGCCTCTAGCCAATCGTTTGTGGGGAAACCAGCTTGAAGGTGGGTTCTCCTGAGGGCAAGGATGCTGGCCGACCACTGCACAGAGGAGAAGGTCTCTGGCCTCATCTTCACCACACCCACCCGACTTTGGAGGACCTAAGAGATGGTGACTGCTGTTATGTCCTGGGAACCCAGACAAATCTCAGCTGATTACCAAGTGATCCAGATCTCTCAGGCCATAGAAACCGCACCAGACCACGCACACTTTCATTCTTGCCTCCCTCGTCCTCCCTGGGAACAAAGGGCAAGACATGTCTCAGACCACCACGGGGGTTGTAAGGGGATGGGATGGCTATGTCCTAACACCCTGTGCTCTCCTGGGACCAGCAGGTGTTTCTGGCGACCTGCAATGTGTCTAGCACCAGGTGCGTGGTGATTCAGGTCACCCCTGCACCCCATCTGATCACAGCAGACAGTCTGCTTGGGAGGAAAGAGCTCCCCCGAGTGAGTCAACACTGCTGTACCCAGCTCTACAGTTGACTTGTCGAGTCAATTAAGTTTGGGTTCAACCAAGGCAAAGCTAATTTCTTTACCGCAGGAATTTCAAGAGCCTTTGCCATGGGAGGTGTATTACCAATCTCAAAGAAGACACCAAAGCAGTGTTTACTAACCACATTTGACCTCGGGGTCCTGGTGTAACTGGGTAACCCCGCCTTGCGGTGCGGGGGTTTACGTCACGATCTGCTGATTCTCTCTGGCTCCCCCTATCGGCTGGAAGAGGAAACACGCCTGGTGGGAATCAGCGAGTCCAGCACACAGGACCCACGCGGCAGCCCTAAGCTGGCGTCCTCCTCTTTATGATTCCTGAAAGACCCGGGTCTGTTCTTGGCAGTCCAATTTAGGGTCACGCTCTGGGTATGGGGGCCTGGTGAGGATCTCCCTATTTCCATGTCACACAGGTTCTGGTTTCTGATGTTGTCCTCAACTGGTCATGGCAGCCAGACGTGATGGGCCCTGTCGGCCTAGCCTGCGGGGTGTTCTCTGGGGTCAGGGTGGAGCTGGCCACGGTAGGTGCTTCTCTTAGGTTTGCCCAACACCGTCAAAAGGTTCTTGCCCCCTGTATTCTGAGGCCCGACCACACTGTCTGCATTTGATGGAGGTGGGGTATGGCCAGAGGCAAGCAAAACACTACGAAAGGTGAAAACTGGCCACGCACAACATCTCACTGGAATATCTGAGGCAGGAATATCTGAGGCAGGGAAGCAAGCATACGAGAGGGCGGGGTGACAGACACCGTCTTCAAGGCCCCCGCGAATCAGACAGCGCCGCAGGTCATGGTAAAGGAAGAGGGGGGGGTGCACGTTGAGGTGCTCAGTTTCTGGAGCAGAGGCATTCAGACTGTGTTCTCAGGCCCCCCGTTCCGTTCCACCTGGAACCGAAGTTGAGAGGGAAGATGAGGCGGGAGAGAGGCCAGGGGAGCGGGGCGCCCCGGCCCCGCCCCCAGCTCCCACCGCGCTAGTCAGAGAACAGGCTGGCGAAGGACTTCCTCAGGTTGCGGATGGTTTCGGCCTTGGCCTCGTCTTCACTTGGGGTCCCACGCTGGGAAGTGTCCGATGTGCTGAGGCTGTTAGTCAGGGACTGGGATTTGCTGAAAAAGAAAGGCAAAGGGGGTTGAGACAATGAGGCTTGGGCTCCTGAGGAAATGAGTAAGGGGCTTGCCTGAAGCCGGTTGGCTGAGCCCCATCATCACCAGGCTGGGTAGATGATCCCCACACTTAAATGACGGAGGAACATCACAATGGCTATACCTGAGGAGGTTCCTGGCATTGGAGCAGCCGAGGCTCAGTCTGCTAAGCCAGGCTGCCCAGATGACCGGGTCCCTGGAGAGTGGCCTGGCCGCCCTTCCAGGTACTCGCATAAACCTGCTTCATAAACTGACCAGCGCTCTGGGAGTCGGGAGGCCTGGGGTCTAGCTCCTCTTCGCTTCCACCGCCTTTGCCTCACCTGGCAAAGGAAGGTATGATAGAGCCCGCCCTCAGGCCTCCTCTAAGCTCCATCAGTCTGGGCTTCAATTCCTACCTCTTCCCTGAAGCCTTTAGAGCTCCAGCCCCTGCTGGGAATCTCACGGTGCCAGCTGTTGAGGGCAGCCAGCAGCAGCCACTTTGTGCCGTCTAGGGCTGCGTGATGGGTGCAGGCCCTGTCCTCAAGGGGCTCACAGTTTAGCGGAGGTGACAGACATAGGAAGAAGTGATATGGCCGGTCACAGGTTACTGGTTTACACATGGCTGTCATCGTTAAAAAATCTGAAACCCTCCTTCTTCAAAGCAGGGACTTTTCCCCCTTGCTAATTCCACACAGGTGTGCAAACTCAGTCTCATCTTTGCAATAACCCTGTGGGGTAAGTCCTGTTGTCCCTGTTTTGCATGTGAGGATACTGAAGCACAGAGAAGTTAAGTAGTTTTACTGAGGTCGTGCAGCTTCTAACTAGAAGAGCTGAGATTTCAACCCAGGTCACCTGACTTTGGAGTCTGTGCTGTTAACCACTCTGCCATATTTCCCGGAAGCCCTGTCAAAATATAATAAAATAAAAAGGCCTATCAAAATAAAATTGTATTTACCCTCTGATCTAACCATACCATTTCAGGTATTATCTCTACAGCTGATCCTGCACAAGTAAGAAACAACATATATTCAGGGTTATTCACTGCAGCCTTCTTTGTGAGGCTGTTACAAAGACCATGTTTTTATGGTGGATTTGTTAGATAAATTATGGTACAATGAAACAGTGGAATACTATATAGCTACAAAGAGAACATTTCAATGAAATGAATGGAAGAGTTCCAGAATTTGTTAAATGTCAAAAGCAAGGGGCAGAATGGTGTGGAAAGTAAATACTACCATTTGTGTAAAAAAATGGGGGAGGGAATTAGAATATAATTTTGTATTTGTATAAGGTAATGTTGGAGGAACATATGAGGAACTAACAAAAGTGGTCACCTTTGGGGAGCAGAGGGCAGTGGAGAACTGATGGGAATGAGGTGGGAGTTAGGTTTTTCAATGTAAACTTTTGATATTATTGATAACTTTTAGATGTTTGAACATGTGACTGTATTACCTATTCAAAGAAATTCTGGTTAGCATGATCTGTGGACTGGATGTCTCCTGTTTGATACTAGCTCTTCTTCTTGTTATATACTAGGCAGATGATATGTGCTGGCTGGGAAACTATGGTTATCAATATTAACACTTGGAATTAAAGGAGGGAAGAAGCTTTCCAAAGAAAACACATTTGGGATTTCTCCTTCTGGCCTCAAAGCAAGGGATGAGATTGAATAGAAAGAGGATATGGATGTACTCTGAAGATTGTTTACAAAAATGTGGCAACAATTGGGGCCTCCCTGGTGGCTCAAGGGGTTAGGTCTCAGCCTCTGGAGCTATCCGCAGCCAATGCAGCACGAGTTCGACCCCTGGCCAGGGAGCTTCCCACATGGCACAGCAGACCTCTCCTGCCTCGCCCGCTGCTCCTCTCAGCAGTGCACTTCAGTCAATCCTCCTGTTCTGTTCCCCACTCTGTCTCTGGTAAATCCTCTCACCACCCCACACCTCTGGCCTACACCCCAGTTCTTGTATCCATAAATAAATAAATCTTTAAAAAAATGCTGCATCAATTCCTCCTGTTTCTGTGGACTAGCCTTTTGTAGTGTGATTTTTTGGGCCCTCCCCTCCAGAGTCTACTTCCCTCTGTCTTAAGTCTGGGCTTGGTCATGTGACTTGATCTTAACCAAAAGCATGCAACGGAATGAAATGATATCGTGTGACTTATATGACTTGACCTCAAGAGACTTTGAATCGTCTGTTCTTTCCTTCTATCCTTTAGGAATATAATTCTACCCCATCAGGTAGATGAGGCCCAGTGATAACCAACACTAACAACCAAATGTGGGTGTAGGCCCTCTTGGGTCATCCAGCCCAGCTAAGCTGCCAGGTGACTGTAGCAGTGAGTGAGTCCATAGGACTTGGTTGCTAGATTTTATAAGTAAAAGCAGCACACCCAGTAACATTTGTACTCCAGATGACACACACATTTTTTTCATGTAAGTATATCCCAGGCAATATTTGAGGGTGTAGTTTTACTCAAAATTATTCACTGTTTATCTGAAATTCACATCTAACTGGCCATCCTGGTTTTATCTGGCAACTCTATGGGCGAGATCAGCAGAAGAACCTCCCAGCTGAGCCAAACTTAGAACAAATCGTTGAGCCAAAAAGTTATAAACAAACAGGACAACTGTTTCCTTAAGCTCCTGTGTTTTGGAACGGCTTGTTAAGCAGCAGGAGAGAACTGATGCGTGTCCTGTGGGGAATCCTGGTGGAGTTTCGCCTATATTCTCACCTTGCTGGGCCCTGTCTGCTGTCCAAGTTCCATCCTTGAGGCCTGTTTCTACCTATTTCGGGTGAGGCCTCACTGGACTTGGTCTCTGAGTCCCTGACCCTGAATCAGCCCAGCCCCCTCCATACCCCAACTCCGCCCAGTATCTTTCCCAATTCCCACTGCACTTACTTGAGTTGGGGGTGGGGTGGTGCTGGCTTCTTGGACTCCTCACCCTGTTGGGAGGTGCTGCGGCTTTGCATTGGGGGCCGGGGCTGTGAGGTAAGGGTGGTGCCCAGCTTGGAGGCCTGGTTTGGAGAGCTGCCACCGGATGCCCGGGACAGCTGTGGAGAGCCTGGGGATCTCTGTTGCTGTGGAGACCCAGATGAGGGGCTCGAGGGCTGCTGGCCTTGAGGGGAGAGCCTTTGCTGAGAGGGGCTTCCAGATCTTGGGGCCTGAGGAGACTGAGCTGGGCGAGGGCCCCCTACAGGATGAAAAATGAGCACATTCAAATTTTTCTTAGGACAAATTTGGTACAGAAATGTCACTTTAAGGATGTTCATTACAATGTTTTTTATAACAGTGAAAACAATAAATGCCTAACCATATGGGATATAATTAGGAACATTAAGACCATATAATGGAATATTCTGTGGAATGATGTGGCAGAATAATATTAATTGACAAGGGATGTTGTTGATAACATGCTGAAACATCTTTATGTTAAATATAGATATCTTATACATATATAGCATCTGTAATATATGCTAAATATATACCGCTATATATAAAAGGGCAGCTTATAAAGCAGTCCATATAGCTTTATTTCATTACGGTATGAATGTATAAAGTTAAACCAAAAAAAGTCTGGAAAGCTATGCATTAAAACCAGCACGTCTCCACTTTCACGTGCATAGGCATCACTAGGGGATCTTGTTAAAATAAAGATTCTGGTACAGTAGGTCTGGGTTGGCGTTATCAACTGACTCGTGTCCCCTTTGACCCCACAAATTTGTTTGTTTAAGTCCTAACCCCCAATGTGACCGTATTTGGAGATGCCCTTAAAGGAGTAAGTAAGTATCCTAAATGAGGTCAAAAGGTGGGGCCCTAGTCCACCAGGACCGTGGCCTTATAAGAGGAGAGAGACACCAGGGGCTGTGCACACACGGGGGAAGGCCTTGAGAAGAAGCAGCCGCAAAGAGTTCTCTGCAACCACAGAGAGAAATTTCCCCAGACACCAACCCTGCTGGCCCCTTGACCTTGGACTCCTTGGCTCCAGAACAGTGAGAAAATAAATGTCAGCTGTTGGAGCCCCCAAGCCCGTGGTATTTTGCTACGGAAAGATAACGGAGCCTGTGCAGCTCTCTGCCCTCCTGTGACTATGCAGGGGACTCTCTTTGCCTTTCTTCTTTTCCTAACAAACCTGTCCTTTTAAAACGGAAAAATGGAAAAGGTAACTGATGCCTAAGTAGGCCTGTGACTCTGCATTGCCAGCAAGCGCCTAGGTGAGGCAAAGGTGGCTCAGCGCACCATGCCTCGGTGTGCAGGGCACTCAGCGATGACTACACAGCGGTGGGCCTCCACTCATTCTCTTCATTTTGCTCGTGGATATTTTCCACACTGAAGATACTCGTTTGTCACTGAACTAGCCCTCCACTTCCCCTCCACTTCCTCCCAGCGTCTGCCCCCACTTTCTAAGTCAGGTTGAGCTATAGCACTAATGTAGGAACTGACACTCATGGCATGGATTCACACTCTATCTCTTCCATGACCATACGTCCTCTGGATTGGAAGATTAATCTCAAATCTAAGCATCTATAGGACCAGGGAGGTACATGAATAAATAAAGCAGGCGAGTGTCAGAAAAACCATGTGGCTTCAATATTTTTCCACTTGACATAAAAACGTTCAGAGAAACATTTCTCTGAAGAGATGCCAGAGCAAAGAAAATAGCATATGATACTGTGCCATTGTGGAGGTGACAATAGGGAGGAGTAGAGCCTGAGGCAAACGAAGGGGTCTCTTCCCTGTCCAAGGAAGCAGCTGTTATTAAATATCAGTAAATAGTTGCTATGGAGGAAATCAGCCCACTGCCTTACTAGCTTCTGCTCTATCAAGACAAGCTAGAAATTTACATGTTTATGTAAAGGCTCCTGATTTTTAAATGTTGGTTTACTTTTTTGGTTTTTAGACTCATTGTAGGTCAAAGAAAACATCCGTTTTCTAAGTTCATCTCAAGTCTCCCACCTCTAGTCCCTCTGCCTCCCAGGGTGGATAATATCTTAGAAACCTGGATAATTTCTTTCTCATTCATTTCTTAACTTTTTGTTGAGTCCTGATTACACATCTGGGATTTATCAGGAGACACTCTAGTTATTTCTCTCTTTGCAAAACAAAGTAAACAATAAAGTACTATTTTTATTTGAACACAAAAAATTTATCTATCTTCGCGTGTGTGTGTCTATAGTATTTGCCTAAATAGAAGTTTGGCGCTAAAAAAAAGATCAGGTTCATTAAAAGAAAACTGCACTTTTCTGGAGACAAACAGGACCACTGAGTTAAAAATTCAGCTAATAATGTGTCTTGTTATTTTAGAAACTCAAGAAAAGCATTGTTTTTTTAATTAGTTTTTAATTTTTAATCTGAAAGCTAATTCAACAGGCATGCTCATTAATTATCTTAATTGGCTTAAATTAATTGTTTTCCAACTCCCTAAAAGTGTGTTGAGGCTTGTATCCCTTAAAATAATCTCTCTTTATCAAGCTTGTCTCTACTCCGGAACCGAGAGCAAAGCAGAATACAGTAGCTCTCTGTTTTAAAAATGCTCTTTTCAAATGTGTTTTAAAAAGTCAGTCCCTGGGCAGAGTGGGAAAGGAGAGGGCAGGGCAGAGGCCCAGCCAGGAGCCTGGTAGGGTGAGGAATTAGTCATTTTGAACAGTTATATTATTTCTGCCAGGCAGGAGGGCAGTGGGCTGCATTAATTATATGGATTGTCAAGGATATCACTCATTAAGAACATGTATACTACAATTGTTAATAAGACAAGTTATTAATAGTAAGTCACTAACAGTAGGAGTTATATAATGGTAATTAACAGTAAATTAGTAGGACTAGGTGCTAACACCTGTGAACCCCACCTCCATGCTGGACACCTTCATGGCTGCACCGCCGGCCTCATCTCAGGGGCAGTTTCCTGTAGCTAACAGGGCAGCTGTTATTTCCTTTCGGGGGCACTGAGGCTGGGAGAAGTGAGGCACCTAGGGCCTCCCAGGTGGCCCAAGGGGTTAAGTTTCAGCACTATGAAGCAATCTGCAGCCACTGCAGCCACTGCGGCACGAGTCCGATCCCCGGCCAGGGAGCTGACCCACACGGCGCAGCAGACCTCTCCTGCCTCGCCCGCTGCTCCGCTCAGCAGTGTACTTCAGTGGATCTGCCTGTTCTGTTCCCCACTTTGTCTCTGGTGAATCCTCTCACCCCTGCCCCCCCACACCTCTGGCCTACACCCCAGCTCTTGCCTCAGGCTGCAGAGGGAAGGGCCTTGGATCCAAACACATGCTCCCTGCCTGAAGAAGAACCCATGTTCATTTATACACAGTTGTCAAAGTTGGGATCTTTCCACTTTCTCAAATGCTTTCTGCTGTCCCCAAAGAGCGGTGCAGACTAGAGAGATGAATGGGGCATTTTATGCAAGGTCTGAGTGAGGAGTGGAAGCCTTCAGTGCCCAAGGCTGATTTTCCCAAGAAATGATGAACCTGTAACTTGAGTAAAAGGGGTGGGGAAGGCCACACCGTGGTAGGGCCGCTTTCTTCCAGGTTGTTTTTTAAGCCGATCCTCAAAAGGTCGTGGTGAAACTGCCTGGCTGGGCTTCTTAGGGCAGAGCCCCGCTGAAGCACCAGGCTGGCCCCTGCACAGTGAGCTGGGAAGACCAAACAGGCCGGAAGGGACACGGGCACATTCCCCCACTCTGCCCGTGAGAGCACCTGCCCAGCCCCCACCCACGGCCACAGAGAGGTCAGCATTGCCCTGATTTCTTTTCATCTGCCAGTCCACAGCCTCCCTATTCTTGAGCAAATGGCATTTACATAGTCACGCTGGAGTAATTTTTTTGTTTTGAGGAAGAACTTCAGTCAACAAGGTTATATATAATGGGCTGTTTTTCTTTCTCACTCTAATTGGTTGGCTCATAAATCTATAATTAGGCACCCCCAGTGGCAAAGGAACAGAATGTTCTAGAAGATCTGAAAGGCCTGATTTGTCAATCTGCCATTTTCTTGTTGGGCATCCTCAGGGGAGGCCTCAAGGGCCACCTGTGTTAAAAAGGAGTTTTTGCCGCAGTGATTTTTCACTCCAGAGCGATTGGGAAGCTGAAAACGAGACAGTAGATGGGAAAGCCCCTGGCACGGGGTAATGTACACGCCTCGTTCATTCACTGCCTTCCCTGCTCCTGCCTGACTTCAAGGGGCTGACAAGCCTCAAGTCCCCCCCAGCCTGTATTGAGTGAGCGCGTGTTCCACAGATAAAGAATTGAGCTGGAATTTTCTAGAATGCCTCTGGGATATCACATGTGACCCCACTGTAGGGTAAATGGTAGTGATTAGGTTTTTTTCCTGCCCTCCCGCCATTAGCATCAATGATCCACACCTGAGGTCTTATGCGTGTGCCTGATGATGTCGTCCGGAGCACGCCGTGGGCGTGCATGGGTGGGCACACCTGAGCCGAGAGACTGAGCATAGCAGGGTGAGGGGGCAGAGGACAGTGTGGCTGAGCACAGTAGAGACCAGCAGAGAGAGAGGCCACCAGGGAGCCCAGAAAGAGTGAAGATTCCCATGGGCTAGGAGGCCTGCTGGCCTGCCAGCCTCCCGGCCCCCCGCCCCCCTGCCTGCCCTGCATCTAGTCGCCTCACTACAAACAGTGCAGAAAGATTATTAAAAGCTTGAAAAAGCCACTGAGGGCTCTGGGGCTCCTCCTTTACCCGTCTGCCCGAATCATAGAAAACCTGCCCCGCGTGCCTTGCTCGCACTACACCCACCTGCCCTTCCACACCCTCACTGGCGTTTCCTATGGGTGGCTGTGGGGGTCCTACCTTGTGTGGGTGGGCGCGGCTGTGACTGCCCAAGCGGAGGCCCTGGGGATTTTGCTGGCTTGCTCTGGGGCGCCTAGAACAGAGGGGAAGAGCGGCTGCGTGATCATCACGGGCATCTGCCCCCTGGGTGAAGGTGTTCTTGCTGCTGACGTAAGCTCATGGAGAGGACACAGACCTGACATGGCAGCGAGTCTACACCGGGTAACCACCCCCAGGTCAGGCCAGAACATTCCCAGCAGAGAAGACAGCCCCCCACCTCCTCCCAACAGCAACTCCCTCAAGTACAACTATCATTCGGCGTCTATTATGACACTCATTTCTGTGGGGAAAGGGGCTTGGAGGTGCAGGTTTTGAGACTTGGCTTTCCAGAAGGCTGGGAAGCTCACACATTCTTTGGAGAATGAGCTGGCAATCCATGGTGAGGAGTGTGGCGGGGAAGAGCTGTGGGGAGCTTGGTGAGGTTGGGGCATGGGGAAGTGGAAGACGTAATTTTCTCTATTGACTGGTGGCCTGGGGACACACAGAGGGCACGTGTGTACACACGTGAACTCATGGACACGCACATACTTCCTTCTCAGGGATGGAGGGGGCCTGGCAGGGACAACTCACCTCAGGTTAGACCTCAGCTGAGACAGGTTTTCTCCCTGGGATGAAGGAGGAGGAAGGGCCTGCAGAACCTCCTTGACTCACCCTTGGGAGCAGGGGCAGAAGCTCTCCCTTTGTCCAGTCTTGGCCCACCCTCCAGCCTTTGCTCCCCAAGGTGGCTCACTCTTGGGAGCTATCTCCTTTGGACCCAGGGGCTCCCCATTCCCAGAAATCCCAGAATATCTCATAACTAAAAAGCATCCTTTGTTTCCAGGGACCTTACCCAAGGCCTCAGGGGTGAGGGCACTGTACCCCCTGGCATCAGGAGTTGGCTCATTTTGGAGACAACAAGGTCGGCCATCAACTGTCTGTCCTCTTCCACGTGTTCTCCAATCAGGGGCATTGAGCTGTCCATCACCTGTGGGACAGAAAAGAAGCCTGAGGGACCCCCAGGCAGGGGTAGCTGGGCAGCTGGGCCACAAACCCCAGGCGGGTGGGTGCAGGGCTCAGAACAGAAGTGACCACTAGATGGCGATGTTCTCCACGCAAATCCCCGCTGGGCGTGCTCCCATGCTCACACCCTGTTGCCTGCAGTTGGGTCTCAATCAGCTGCCTGGATTCAGTTCAGTCCAGCCCACGTTCAGGACTACAGAAATGTGACGAGGCCTGGGGAGCCTTTGCTGACCTTTTCTGCTCTTTTCTTTAGGGAGCCTGCCTCCACCCCCTCCTTTCCCACCTTGGCCCCTGCCCAGGGCTGGGGTTGGCTTTTTCAACGTTAACCCAAGGGCAAGGCTTTCCATAAAGATGGACACAGTGAAGGGGGCTCCATTATGACAAAAAAAGGCATGGGTTGGGTTGACCCAGGCTTCAGACAGAAGGGGGGGAAGAAGGCCTGTGTTCCAGGGCTCCGGCAGAACATGTGCCTGGGTGTTCAGGAGGCACAGGGCTCACGGGCAGTGGGGGCCTCAGAGTCCCAGGAAAGGGAAGGGGCTTGGCCATAGTCATGCAGGCCCAGCACCCAGTGATCCCCCGGCCCAGGGGGCTAGAGAAAGTCTTGAGGGGGCTGGAGGCCTCTCCTCCACTGTAGAACCCAGCCTCTCACCCACTCCGCCCCTATCAAGCTCACTGTCTTGTTCCCTCTCTCCACAAACTCTGCACTCGCCGGTTCTTGCCCCCACCGGGGTCCTTCTGCATATCAACCCCCTGCTCACTCTGCCTGGCTGACAGCCCTCCATCGGGGAGCACCTAGCTTGCTCTCTGAGGGCCGGCCCTTCTCTGTACCCCACTGTCCTCACTTTGCTGTCCTGGTGGACAGCTCACCCCATAGCACTGTCATCTCCTATTTACTTGTATCTCCCCAACCAGGACCCCCTGAGGTCCTCGGTCCTATTAAATAGGTGTGCCCTCATGAGCTACCTGTGGATGGGGCCTCCCTGGTGGCACAAGGGGTTAAAGTCTCAGCACTATCAAGCTATCACCAGCCACTGGGGCACAATTTCGATCCCCGGCCAGGGAGCTCCCCACATGGCGCAGCAGACCTCTCCTGCCTCGCCTGCTGCTCCCCTCAGCAGTGTATTTCAGTCAATCTGCCTGTTCTGCTTCCTCCTCTCTCTCTGGTGAATCCTCTTGCCTACCCTGAACCTCTTGCCTACACCCCAGTTCTTGTATGCATAAATAATAATAATAATAAAACTGCCTGTGGATGGAGGAATGAAAAGTCCTGGCTGCGAGTCCCGCATGGACAGGACACTGGTATGAGCCGTGTTTTCCTGAGCACTTACTACGTGCCAGGTGCTATTCTGAGCACTGGGTGTGATGGACTTACCCAAGCTCAGGAGCAAACCTGGAGGCAGGTGCTACTATTGGCCTCATCATAACCATGAGGAAACTGAGGGTCAAAGAAGTAACAAGTTCAAGGACATATGCCAGTATCACCAGACTAATTCCTGCCAAGCCCTGAATCAGCTCTCTGTGGTAGGAACCGGGAACAAGAAACCGGGGCTCCAGTCTTCAGCCCTGCTGGGGCTGGCTGTGCATCTTGGGCAGGACACTTGGCTTCCACGTACTGTTTTCCTTAACCGTAAGCTCATTTTGGAGAAAAACTCAAGGATGTGCATGCAGATTCTAGGTCCTGAAAACTGTCCTCAAATTGAGCTCCTGGTGAGCTGGGCCTGGTCCTTGGTACCTGGGTTCCCACAGTCTCTCGGTCTGGGCTGAGTTGAATTCTAACTCTGGAGTGTGTCTACACGTACACAGGCCTGTCCTTGCTCCCCCTAGCCACCCCTTTCTGTTCTGGTTTCTGTTCCCTCTGCTCCCCGTGGAGGAAAACAGCGACCACAGAACCTGAGGTCAGAGCGTTTTGGGATCCCCGTGGTGAACACGGCCAGAGGAAGTGGACATTCTGGTCTCCCCAGGGAAACATTTTTTCCAGTGAGCAGCATCATTCCCTGGACAGGCCATGGAGGACAAGTTCAAGGGTCTTTCCCCTGAGTATTTTCCTGTGAGGATCTTCACAAAACATGTCACACAAATTTTATGTTCTCACCACAGAGGTGGCTGAAGAAACCAGGGTTTTTGGAGCCCGTCTGTCTTTTTTTCCAAACTGGGGAAAAAAAATACCTTTTATATTCCTGGTAACAAGCTGCCCTTGACCTTCCTCCAAACCCCAAAGCAAGGGAAACAACTTTGTAATGTTTCTGAGAGAAAAAACAACAAGCTGAAAAGCCATCTTTTTTTTTTTTTCCTGGAACATTTTTGAGAGGTTATATTCTTGTTTTTTTTAAAGTCCAAACCCACTAATTTTGCTTTTTTTTTTTTTTAATGTGAAAAGTCTTTCATTTCTGACTCTGAAAGTCTGGAGGTGAGGAACCGGGCCCATGGGGAAGAGTGAAAGCTGAGGAAATTCGGTGAGGCAGGAGCTCTTGGGAACAGGGGAGAAGGGGCTGTTCTCACTGCCAAGCGGGGCGTGGGGGTCAGCAGTCCTTCTGGTGGTTGCTGGTCCCTTCTCTGGATGGAAGCCCTGGAAGTAAGGCTCTTGCCAATGTCCGCTGCTGTACCCCATCGCCTGGCTCGGGATTGGGCGTCCAGCATAAGGGTTCAGTAGTGGATAAATGAATGAATGAATGAATGAAAGAATGAATGACTGCCCAAGCTGAGTTCATGTCTGGTGGTCTTGTGAGGCGGGAGGGCCAGGGGTTTTTAGGAGTGCAAGTAATGCCCTAGGCAGGAGGCCCTGGGCCTTCTTTGGCCTCACGCTCCCAGGGCTCCTCAGGAAGGTGGAGGACGAGTTCCTTCAGGGAGCAGCCTGGCTCAGAAGCAAGTGTGCAGGCCCCAAGCCTCTGCCCAGCTTTCCTCTCAGCCCCTCAACGGCTCCTGTAAGAAGGGGTGACTAGGGGAGTTTCAGGTATGGCGGCAGCCAGAAGAAAGAGCTTCTGGGGCTGGAGGGAGACCTGTTTTCTAGAGCAGAGCCGGCAGAGATAAGTGCAGCTCTTCTGTGGGCGCGTCCTGGCCTGTCTGGGCGAGAGCAGGACAGTGTTCTCCCAGACCCTCCCCTGCACCCCTGAAGGCAGCCGCGTGCTGGGCACAGGTGGGAAGGCCCTGGTGGAACGGCCAGAGGACACCCACGGCGTCCCCCCACTGGTCCCCTGGTCCTGCCGTGCTGTGGGGCTCAGACACAGGACTGAGGGCGGGTTGGCCTCTCAGTTACCCCAGCCATGGGCTTCCCGTTAGCCGGGGCGGGGCCGGGGGGGGCAGTGGGGTTCTCCTTAACTGTCCTGGCCTTGGGTGGGCGCCGGCCCTCTGTGGTGGCTCAGGGAGCAGTCATGGAGGGGAGCACCGAGATGGGCTCTGGGGTGTGTGGGCATGGAGGTGTGAAGTTGGGAAGAAGGGAGGACTCTGAGGCCAGGGGAAGCAGTGGGGAGGAGAACGGCTCACCGGCTCACCGGGAGAGAGAGGGAGGAGTCATGGAGGAGGGAGGGTATCGTGGGATGGGAGGAGCACGGTGAGGAAGCTGGGGTGGGAGGGAGAGGAGACCTTGGGGGAGTCCTGGAGGCCAGCGGGGGTTGTGGGCCGGGAGAGGCCTGGGCGGCCGGAGGGATGTGTGGGCGATTCTAGGTTCCACGGCCCTTCCCAAGCTTTCCCCTCAGAATTATATTTCCTCACCTCTTTCCCTCCACTAGAATCCCAGTGGCTATATCCCCTTTGCTGACTTCCAGTGCCCCGCCATTCCTCACCCTCTTCCCTGCCAGCCTGCACACCCAGGTCTGTCTTGCTCAGGGCTGTCTCCTCAGAGCTACACCGGGCCTGGTCCCCAGGAATCCCTAAGTGCATGTTTGTTGAATGAACAGGCCACAGGACCAGGGAAGGTGCCCGCTTTACATATCTGGGCCCCAAGAAACCCGAGGAGCCTGGAGGTCAGGATTCGGCTCCCCCTTGGTTGGATGCTCTCGCTCTACCAGCAGGCCCAGGTCTGAGTGCGGTCGTCAGACCTCACGCTAGGACCCTGGGCACAAAGGCTAATGCAGCCGAGGGTGGGCACACCGAGGTGTGTGCGAAGCTCGGGAGCTGCTTGCTGAGCCCACGGTGGCATGTGCCAGGCCGAGAGGCAGGCCCCCGCTGCCCACGCTGGAGATCACTCTTGGATTCTGTCCCTCCGGAGGGTCCCCAGGAGCCCGACCTGCCAGGAGGACCCCCCGCGCCTCCCTCACCTCGATGATGTAATCTCTGCCGTCCTTGCTGTGCACGGCCTTGACAGCACAGATATCCAGGCCGCCAAACATTTCTGAGCAGCTGTCCACCCACAGCCTGTACCTGCAGTAGTAGACAGACAGACAGACAGACAGTGAGCATGGGGGAGGGCAGGGAGCAGCGAAGGGGGCACGGCGGAGGGGGGGATGCACACAGGGAGCTGGAGAGACACAGACACACACAGATAAACAGCAGTGCCCCCCCAGCCCCCCCTGCCAAGAGAGAGAGTAGCCAAGAGCAGGAGTGAGGCCGTGGGAGAGAGAGGCGACGTTAACAGGGAGGCAGAGACATAGATGGACAGTGAGAGACAGTGGACAAGAGGCGGTCAGGCCGGCAGGAGAGAGGAAGGAGGGGAGGGAGAGGGGATGAGAGCTGGGAGGGATCGAAATCCAGGCCCTGTCCAAGCCACCCCAGAACCTTGCTGGCTCCCCAGTCGTGGGGAGCTTGCCCTGCCCATCTGGAACCATCCAGGACACCAGCAGCTGCTGCAGCCCTTTTCCCTTGGGAAAACTGCTGAGGGCTTCCAGAAACCCCTCCCAGGCGGCCCTCCCAGCCTCTGCGCTGGTCCAGATGAGAGCCTGTGGGGGACAAAGGGCGCTTTCTCCCAAGCCTGGGGGGGGGGCGGGCGGGGAGATGGGCAGGCTGCTCCCGCCAGCAGCCTGGTCCTCTGGACGGACCCGCTGCTTTTGTTCTCTTTCCAGCCACTTGATGGCTGCAAGGCCAGTTTGCTTTGCAGGGGAAAGATCTCGACGCTGGACTTTGACCCTGCAACAAGGGGATGGTTGTATCTGGAGAAGTCTTCCTGAGCTTGCCCTTGGCTTCCCTCTTGGGGCTGCCTTTGGGAGTCACAGGGGACTTTGTGTCAATGTTCTAGCTTCTCTCCCCACTCTCCAGGGTCACCGGGGCATGCCTGCTCTGAGGTCTATTTGTGTCCCTGAGCCACAGGGCCAGAATGAAGAGAGATCACGGCTGAAATGCTTTCAGAACCAACTCTCTCATCTTATCTGCCGATGCCCGCCGAGGCCCGGAGCGGCAAGGTCACACAGCAAGAGGGTAAGAGAGACAAGATGACCCAGTTTTCCTGGTCCCTCGTCTAGTCTTTCAGCCAAGTGAAACAAGGAGCATGGAAGATCATAGGCGTAAAAGAAAGAATGAAAATCCACACCTACTGAGATCTGATATGCGTCTGGCTGGCTGGGGTCTTGCCTGCACACCCCTTCTCTGTAGGCATTAGTGGAAGGTGTGACTCTTCCTTCTCTCTAGGCCCTACAGCAACTCTTTCACAAGGGCTTAACCCATTTTGCAGATGAGGAGACTGAGGTTCAGAGAGGTTAATAAAGAGACTCCGCTGGCTTTGGCTTTTGAACTCAGCTCCTGGCTGATTCCACAACCCAAGCAAACCACCCTTCCTCACGCTGGAAGGCGTCCTCCAGGGGACACCAGCAGCCCGGGCAACTGTCCTGGGGGAGCTGCTCCCTCCTACAGCCTCAGTTTCCCTCTTGAGCCACTGACAGTCTAGCTGTGGTTCTGTTTGCGCACAGAATCATGAGGAGAGTGGAGCAAACCTCCACCCACACGCAAACCAGCAGGGGTCCTGCCGATGTCAGAACCATCCCTGTTAGCTTTGAAAGCTTCCCAGAGGGTGGGGATGCGTAGTCACACTTGGGGGCGATCCCGGGTCCTTGGAGCTCTAAGAGCCCCTGGGCTTTCCGGTCAGGGCCCCTGTATTTGGCACCAGTGACTGACGGGGGCACCTCTGGCACCTCTGGGGGAGGGAAATGGTGCCCTGGCACACCCTCAGAAATCAATTTTCTTCCCTGTCTATGGAAGGCGGAAGTCTGGTCCTGGCCCAGAGGGAACTGGTTTCTAGAGGCTGTCTCTAAATGATGAACGCCCAGGCTGCACCTTATGGGGCCCAGCCCATCGCCACCCCTCTCCCTGGCCCAAGGAAGAGGCTACATGGGAAACCGGAGAACATGGGGTCCAGGCACCGCTCTGCCAGGTGGGATTAGCACCCACCAGGTCACACCATCGGTTCTGCCCTGGAGTCACATTACCTGGCCAGCAGGTGGGGGTGGTGGTGGTGGTGGGGCCTGTTTATGGGACTGGGGTGCTCCGTCCCAGGCCTGGGGGCATTGCCCTGACTCTGTAGGAAGGTGAGTGAATTCCAGGCCTGCGCAGACCTGTTCTTATGGTGGGCTTCTGCGGGCCTGACCCATGTGGCCTGGGACTGAGCAGAGCCAGCGGGCTGCTGGAGGCACCTGTTGGGGGCTGGTGAGAGACTGGGTAAATGGGGTTCCATTCTGGAAAGGGCCGTGGAGAAGGGGGTCATGTTCTCTCTTGAAAGCCCCCTGGGGGGAGAATGTGACTGCCCCAAACCAGATGATCCAGTTGCACCAGCAAACACCTTCCCCACCCACCCTGAGTCAAATAAGTGGGTTCCCATACTGAAGGCAGCAGCTATCCCCTGGGGTTGACGGGAAGGGAAGGAAGCTGGCACCCAGTGCTCCCTCTCTGCCATGGAGCAGTCCAGGGGCTGGTGCTGCACACCCCTCTCATTCAGCACCCTGACTCGGGTATTTTTACCTCCATTGTACAGTTGAAGAGGTTCAGAGAGGTTCGTTAACTTGCCAGAGATAACACAGCATGGAAGGGGCAGGACCGCTTACCTTTGTTCCTGCTGCTTTCTCAGCTTAGATCCCCTGAACCAGAAGGTCCAAGAGGGCAGGTTTCCAAATCCTGTTTGCCCCCCACCCCACCATCTCCCAGCCCCTCCCACTGTTTCCCAGGGTCTACAGCTATCTTCCAGTTAGGGTTCAACAAATAACTGACAGAGAAATAAATGATTCCTCCCAACTCCTGCTGATTCTGTACAACATGATGCTGGCGTCACCTCCTTCAGGAAGCCTTCCCTGACCTTCCCCTCCCTCACCTGTGTTAGATGCTCCGTGCTTCCACTGCAAGCACCCAGGGCTCACTTTCACCCTAACGTCACCACACTGTTTCCTTTGTTCACTGGGGACACTGGAAGTGGACATCTGTTTTAATCTGTACAACATCTACTTCCCCTCCTACTAAAGACTTCTTGACATCCCTTGTGTTATGTCCCTCTGGAAGTCTCCCTCAGTCATCGCTGCTATAGCAGGTGGCTGACTCCATTCTCCGGGGGCAGAGACATGACCTGGGCCCAGCCAATCACAGCATTGCAGATTTCTGGGGAGTAGCGATTGGTTCAGGAACGATTGTGTGACCCAAGCCAAGCCAATCAGTGAATAAGGCTCAATTGCAGGCTTTGGTTGAAATGGTGGGGGAAGAGATATTATCTTTCATTTTGGACTTGACACTTTGAGAATGTAAACCCAGAGCACCATTATGAATGAACTGACTGGAAGGAAGCCGACAGAAGCAGGCTGAGCGGAGGTGGGTAGAAAGAGCAGTGAAGTCTTACCTGGAGCTGTGCCTCTGGAGTTTCCATTGCCACAAGCTAATAAATCCCCCCTGGCTCAAACCACTCTCAGTTCTGATACAGTGACACAAAACTCTTCAAGGGAGGGGTTGGATCTTCTCATCTTGGACTCCTCAGTGCTCAGTGCTCAGCACAACATGGCATGCAGCAGACACTCGATAAATGCTCACCGAACAATACTGACCCCAAAGCCCACTGCTGTTCCCTACCGTTGCAAACTTGCAAACAGCCCGCTGCCAGGCCACCAAGGGTGTGCGTGTGTCCCCGCACCTAAGAGCAGGTGGCTGTACCTCTCCAGGTGAGCATGAAGTGTCCAGAGGGAGCGAGCCCTGGGGGCCCCGCCAGCCTGCACCCCTGCCACATTCGTGATTCATAAGAAACCAGCCTTTTCCTCTTTACACTGTAATGAGAGAGAAGCGGACCTCCAGTCGTGCTCGTGCCCTCTAAGAATGCCTTCGCCGCTGTCAGAGCACAGGAAGCACCGGAGGGGTCACCCTGCTCTCTCTGCAGCAGCTGGGCCAGGCTGGAAAGACCCCTGGACTTGAAGTCATTAGGGTTCCACTGGCAGTTCCGTCACTGATGGGCTTTGGGGCCCTGGACAAGTCACTTTCCCTTTCTGAATGTTCTCCTCCCTCTGTACAATGGGGTTATTATGACAGCTGCCCTGCAGGCTGCTGAGTGTAAAGAGGTGTTGCGACTAGGACAGGGCTCTGTGGGCGTGAGGCACTGGGCAGAGGTGAGGTGGCATTTCTTGCAGGCTCCTTGTAGTAGCCACACCCCACTCCCACGTGGCTGCCGCCTCTCCCTGTGCCTGTCCTTTGTCTCTTACCTCTCTGTCATGGCCACTTGCTCCAGCATGGCAGAGCCCGTGTTGGCCTTCCAGTTTCCAGAGATGGAGGTTCTCCTGTATCAGAACAAACACCACACTGAGGACATGAGGGATGCCTGTTGCCACTCTGCTTTCCTATCTTGCTTTGGCTGTCAGGAGGCCCCTGCATTACAGCAATAAGTCTCAAGCATATGTTCTGGTCTCAGCTTTATGTTTCCCTTTTTATTTCTCTTTATGTTGACTACCTTATTTATTTGTTGGATCTTATGTATCTTTTCTAATTACCTTTGAATTCTAAAAACTAAATGAAAAAAATGCTCCCATCCTAACAGGAAATCCTTCCAAACTTGGCCTCCTGCTTTTGAAAAGGATAACTAGGGCAGTAGAGACACAAGTGGTTCTGGAATTTTGGGGGGACCAGATGTAGGAAAAATGATCCACAGAGAGAAGTGAGCGTTTCCAAGATGAAGAGCAGGAGGCCTCCTGGACTCGTCTGCCTCTCTGGTCTTTGTCTCTTCTGCCTCAGCAGCCATTGCTTCCCTCGGGAGCGCTAAAGCCAGCGGCTCTTTGCTGTGCTGAGGCCTTGAAGGCCATTCTTCCTTTGTCCACAGTCTTCATTCCATCTTTGCCTCCCTAAGTCCAGCTCATCCTTTAAGCTTCATCTGAAATGTGACTTCCTGACTGCCCACCGCCCCATGGCCCCCTGTGTCTGCCTCCAGGGATGCTTATCTCACCGGTAATGACTGTCGGTGCCCTGTCTTCCCTGCGGGCAGGGGTATGTTTGACTCACCCCTGCGCCCTAATGCCCAGCGGCACCTGGCATGTAGTAGGTGCCCATAACTGCCTACCGGTAGGAGAATGTGTACACTGGGAAAAAATCCAGACCTTCTATCTTCAGTGGCTTATCTGGACTCAGCAAAGGCTAAAGGAGTTGAAGCCAAGAGGCAGCAGTAGAATGACTTGTTCTATGGCTAAGGGAGGGATGTGGTTGAGATGAAGAGAGAGGAATTGCTGCAGAGAGAGGAACTGCTGCAGAAAGGTGCGCCCGAAGGAAAAAGAAAATGTATCCAAGAAAGCAGCTGCTGAGACTAGCTGGGGGCCAGCAGGAGCCACCTGCGAGGTGCTGGTACACTCTATGCAGGTTGGTTATTTCAGCTCAGCTCAACTCAACTCAATTTGACAAACACTGGACCAGCCTGGGCCCTGGGCACTGGCTAGCATGCGTGTGTAGTGACGCCCTCTCTGGCTGCTCACTGCCTAGAAGGGGGGATGAACCTGAGACCACAGTATTGGCCTGGGAGATCAGCCATGTACATGAGCAGGGAAGGCTCCAAGGAGGAGAAGGCAGAGTCACTTAACGTGACCTCAGTCAGCCGCCATGAGGCTTGGAGGACAAGTAGGGTTTGCTATAGTGGGAGCTGCATGGTGGGGGCAGAAGATAAGCACTGACTTGACAGATGCAAGTGTGAATTTCGGCTCCAGCCTTTTCTAGCTGTCTTATCACAGACAACATCTCTGAGTCTTTGTTTTCTCATTGGTAAAATGGGAGGAATTCTAGTACCATCCTTACAGGATACTGTGTGGGTTAAAGGAAATATTCCCATACATCTCTTAGCACAATGGGAGCTACTAGTGTTTTCCAGTAAACGGAGACAAGAAAAGAAGGCATTCCAATGCCAGCAGTGCAGGAACACAGGCCAGACTGCCCTCCTTCCAGGAAGATGAGGAGAGTGAGAGCTGCTGTTTAACAAGCACTTTCTGTGTCTGAGACATGGGGCTAAGAGTTTTACAGTCCCTGGCTTATTTCAACCGCACAAAAGCCAATGAGATGGACATCATATTACTACCGTTTCTACTTAGTGGCACAAGTCACCAAACCTGATCTGGGTAACTCCATGCCCTTAGCCTCGACTCTCCACGGCAGAGTCCAACACAGGTTTGGGGAAAAGGGCCAGTTGGTGCACATGAGATGAGCTGCTGGTAGGGAGGTGGTGACAAAGAATCCAAGTACCTCACAAATGTACGACACTGACCCGCTTGTGGAAGAGGCTAGAGGTGGATGGAAAGGAGCTGACTTGAAAACTTGGGAATGACTGGAGACAGTCAAAAAGGGACTATACACAGCACTAGCTGCAGGTAGCAAAGCTGTTTCCTTTGGGATGTGGGTTAATGGTTCCGCCACTGCACTGGGATTGAGCAGATGAGGGTGGTGAGGGTGGGAGCGGGGTTTTGCCCTGCTGGAGCGGGAAGGTGCAAATAAGCAACCTGGAACGGCTAAAATGAATCATGCAGTCTCAGATGGATGTGCGAGGCATCAACATGAACTCTGTTTAGCTTCAGACAAGGCTGGCTATATATAGAGGCAATTACAGAGATGTGGGCATGCACAGGTTAAGACACACACACACACACACACACACACACACACACACATTTCCTGACTCTGTCTGCTGAGGGGACTTAGCACAATGACACTCAAGTGGCAACAAGCACAAAGGTCCAAGTGCAGGCCCAAGTACAGGAAGTGGTCCCAAAAGGAGGGCGAATGGTCAGGGGCAGAGAGGACGTTCTATGCCGAGGTCTGACACGAACCCCTCCCTCGCATGTGGGCCAACCCAGCGTCCAGGAAATGCCATAACTAGTGACAAATGGGAGCTGTCAGGGCAGAAAGGCTCAGCATAAAGGGTGCGGCAGTGAGGTAATCCTCCAGAAGAGAAAATGGGACAAGGTGCTGTCAATGTCAAGTGGAGACTCTAACAATGAGGAGAGGAGGGAAATGACATCATGAAGAAATGGCGCCTGTCTGGGGAATGCACCGGCCTGCTGAGCCGGAAGCGCCTTATTTCAATGGGGCAGGAGGAGGGGATTGTCTCGCCCTGAGGACGACGGACAGCAGTGATCTGGCTCCTGGGTGGGAGGGAGTGGTGGGCCAGACTGGGCAAGAGTATTCCTTGCGGAATACTCTCGGGGATATTCCCTTAGAGGTCAGTGGCCTGCACCATCCCCAGCTTCCCAGGCAATGGCAGAGTGGAGCGGTGGCAACAGAGACGGTACGAACAGTAAAGCCTAAAGTGAATTACCATCTGGCCCTTTACAGCGAAGGTTTGCTGACCCCTTGTCTAGGCAATGCAGCCGCACAAAAGCAACCCTACATCACACCCAGATGGCTGTGCAAACCCTGACCAATAGGATTTTATTTACAGAAACAGGTGGCAGTTGGCTTTGGCCTGTGGGCTGTGGCTTGCTGACCTTGACCTAGAGCACAAGCTCCACCGCACAGCGGCACGTGGAGAGACTTTCCAACCGGCCAGAGCCAGCCATGGCCACGCTCAAATAGGGAGCCAGGCACAGAGTCAGTGCCCCGTGACTGCATGGCAGCAGGACGCCGACCCCTCTCTCTGGCTCTTAATTTTCTGAGTGGAACCAGCAGCAACGTAAGTGAGAGACAGAGAGGCCTTGGAGCAGATAAGACCTCTCCAACCAGCAAGACTGCCCACTGACCATCCTGAAACCACAGCTCAGGCTTGAGTCATCCTTTTCCGAGGGGGTGGGGTGGGGAGGGAATGAGCATTGGGTTTTCTGGCATTTACTCCTCTTCCTTTGGTCCCAATGTCTCCCTTTCCCCTGGAGAATGAGCCTGCCCATCTGGGGCGCCATCTTGGCAGGACTTCCCTATGGGTTGTCTGTCTTTCTCTCCCCATAAGCATCTGACCAAAGCTGGCCAGATGACACTGTTTCCATAACTTGTCACCTGGAGTTAAGCTCTGAAATGATTGGGCAGATTCATTTCCCATGGGGGAAGCCATGAAGATTGTGTATGCCTTCTGGCTACCCAGATTCTGGGGCTGCCCTGGATCCTAGTATTTCTGAAACTGACTGTTTAGTGTGTTTGCTCTTTAAAATTTCTGATCACCCATGGTTTTCTAATAAATTCCCTTGAAATAATTCTGTCAATTTAGTCTGATGTGGTTTCTGTTGCTTGTAGTTAGAGGAATCTGATTCGATCTCCTAGCTGGTCTTACTGGTTCCAGAAAACCTCTCTGCAGTCTCTGGCCCTAAAGACATCTTTTTAGAATGCAGGTCAGAAGAGAACAGAAGAAAATCCAAAACCTTCAGTCAGGCATCCTTTGATCTGTCCCCAGTGTGTCTTCTAGTCTTATCTCCTATGACGTACATTCTGGATATACTTTAAGTTCCCCCAAACATGTCAAGGATCTACAACCCTCATTTGGGTAGACAGATGTCTCCCCTGGGATGAGCTGTGCCAGAACATCAACCCTCACATCCAGGGACTGGAGAAGGGCAGCAAAGGAGACAGAGGGAAGAGGGTGACGTGCTGGTGGGTCACTGCCCTGGGGGTCAAGGGCTGGACATGCTCGTCTCAGCTCCAGCCCTCCCACACTCTCCTCCCAAACCCCTGTGCCCGCAGGACTCACATGTAAGCCTTGTAGTTGGACCCAATTTTCTGGATGCGGATGTCGTACTTGGAGTCGATGAAGGCCTCAGTGGTGGCGTAGGTTTTGGCCATGGCAACCATGCTGGTGATGTCCCAGTAGTCAAGCTGGTTTTCCACTTTGATCTGTGTGGGCGGAGGAGGGGTGAGCGCCACCCAGACAGCCTTCACCCATCACCTACCAGTGCTAAGACCCAGTCGCCCCACAGTGACCTTGAGAAGGTCACCTGCCCAACAGGGGAGACAGACATGGAAAATAAGCCCATCCACGATATACCACTTGAAGAGAAAGGGAGCGTGCCACGTGGGTAGTGGAGGGAACCTTTATGGGAGGTAAGCTCTGCACAAGGCTTGGAAGAATAAGAACGATTTTCAGCCGGACATTCTCTGGAGCGGGACGAGGATGGGCAAAGCAGAGGTGCGAGGAGCTGCCTGGGGACAGAATGGCCGATGGGGCAGGAGAGAGGGGATAGGAAGGAGGCCTGGGAACAGACTAGGGAGAGCTCAGTAGCATGGGGCGGGGGGCTTGAGTTTTAGCCTGAAAGCTCTGGAAAGCCCCTGGGAGTAGATGCGTCTAAATAAGAAAGCTTCATTTGGGTTTTCAAAAAAATCACTCAAGCAGCAGTGCAGGGGGATGAATAAATGAAGCAGATGTGGGTTAGGGAGAGACCAGTCAGAAAGAGGGTGTGTACCGTGTGTGTGTATGTTGTGTGTATGTTTTTGTGTGTGCAGACAGTGTGTGTGTGTGCATGTGCATGCGTGCGTGTGTGTGTCTGTCATGTGCACTGGCAAAGCTAACTGCCAGGCCAAGAGCTGGGGAAACAACTCACACCATTTATGGGGCTGACGCCAGGAACATGGGGTGCTGCCGAGGGGCTGGGGAGAGGTCCCCGGAGAGCCTCTAAGGCCAGTTGCCAGACAAGAGACCACGGTTCTGTGATATCTATCTCAAGGTGGAACAGAAGCTGACTCCCAGCCACCCAGAGTAACTGTCACGCTTCCCCACCTCCCTGGCACCTGTGTGTGGCCATGTGCCCAAGTTTTGGATGTGGGCAGAGTTGGGGTCTGCATTTCTAGGTCTGCTGTTAAAGGGAAAAGGAGGGTTTTCCACTTCCTCCTCTCCTCTTCCTGTGACTGGGATGTGGGTCACCTTGGATGGGCTGATGGGCTAAAGGGCAACACCCCAGGAATAGATGAGCAATGAGTTGGAAGGAGCCTGGGTCCTGGCAACAAGGAGGCCCCACACCCACCTGGGCTGCTTTTGTCCAGACTGCTATTTGAGCAAGGAAGCCCCAGCTTATTAAGCCACCGTTGGCTTTTGTTAGAGCAGCTGAACTTTATCCCAGTGATTATAGGAGCCCTTCGTTAAATATCTGTTGATGACATCATGCCTGCATTCACTTATTCGCAGGGTAGACAAAAGAGAGCAAAGAAAGTATAGACCTAGTGGTTTAATCAGCCAATTGATTTGTTAGTGTTGCATCCCACCTTTCTTTGTGAAATCTTCCCCCATCTTGATCTGGTGGGTTGGGATGGGGCGCTCATCCTACCCCATCCAGGGCTGTGCTCCTAACTCAGGCTTCTCATGCTCTGGCACTTCCGGAGCCCAGGAGAGGTTCTCCTCGGTGCGGCTAGTGAGTTCTTTTCCTGATAGAGGGTCTTCCAAATTGTATCATGTCGGGGCCCCATAAAAACCTGGCTCCACCCATACCTGTCACCAGGAGACTGCAAGCTCTATGAGGACAAAATGCAAATGTCCTCTCGTCCTCAGCTGTGACACTGTGGCTGGCATGTCGCCCCTGTTCCAAGTGTGCTCGCTGGATTGGATTTAAGAAGTTTGGATAAAGATCTGCTTGTAACTTGGGAGGGGGCCAGGGGAATGGAAGGAAAAATAAAGGCTCTTGGAAAAAGGAAAAGAAAACGTGTCTCAGGAAAATTTATCTTTCATAGAGTAGCTCTTCCTGTACAAGCTGGGACTGGGTTCTACACTCTCAGAAGTTTATGGCTTCCCTTGCGAGCCCCTGGGAATCTATAGCCAGGGAGCCTGGAGAGGGGGCAGGTGGTCTGGAGCTCAGGAAGGGGGTGGTGGCTCCTGAGAGGCTCTGGGCTCTCAGGAGGCCAAGGGTAGGTGGGGTGAGAGGGTGGTGAAATGGCTGGTGGCCCCAAGATGCAGTCTTGGCACTCGGCTTTATTTACTATCTGAAAACCCCTCGAGTGTCCACAGGGATAAGCTGAAGACAGGAAGCCCGAAGGAGTTGTGATTCAAGGCTACCCAGGTGCTGCTCTGGGGCCCTGTGCTGGGGCCCCTCGAACTCTCTGCCTCCATAGACACCCCCATCTTCTTCCCGTCTCCCCTCTCCTTGTTCCCATCTCCCTCTGCCTTCTCTCCTTCTCTCCTTCTCTCCTCCCTCTCTCCCCAACTCCTTTGCCTTCTTGTGTCTTGTCCCTCTTACTTTTAACATCATCTGTCTCCTCTTCTGTCTCTTTCCCTCTTCAGGTTTCCTTTCTCGCCTTCATCTCCTCATGACTTTTCCAATCTCCCCCTCCCTCTGTCAGTTTTCCCTGGCTCACCTCACTGTGGTCTTTCTTCTTCCTCCTGCCTTTCATTTCCTCCCTATCCCTCTCCCACCTTCTTCTCCTCATTGTCTCATCCCCATCCAGTGTCCCCCACTCTTTTCCTCTCCTGCTTTTTGAATTGCTTCCCTGCCCTCGGGTGCCATGGTCTGTGTGTTCAGTCCTGAAGGTGAGCAAGGAGGGGGAGATGGGGAGACACTTGGGAGAGGATACGGTTCTGAATCTCCTCAATGGGATTCCCCTCAGAGCATCCCCTTCCCCAGATTCCGGCCTGGGATGGGAGAGTCATTGTTCACATCTATGCTAGTTGTCCACTAGTCACTTGAAGACCTCCAATAACAGGGAGCTCTCACCCCTTCTAGGAAGGCAACTCACCCCACTTTGGGGAACTTGTTCTGCTGTATTTTACAGCATGAGTGAATGGGTGGTCCTGATTATTGATCACTTGGGGTAAATCTTGATTCTCTGCCTTGGTCTCCTCTTCATCCACTTGAAGACAGGTACCCAGGTATACCAAAGCTAGTCTGTTATTCATCCCACCCTACCATGGTTTCAGATCTTCTACTACCTTGAAATGCTTTCATTTGATAATCTCTTAGATTATGAAGTGCCCAGGTATATACATCATACTCCAGATATGCTTTCACCAAGTCAGATTCAATAAGACTGTCATCTCCTTCTACCAGAAAATCTCTGGCAAATGGCCACCTCAGGACCTTTGCACTTGCCTGCATGGCTCACACCCTCACTTCATTCAGGTTTCTGCGCCAGCATCACATCTGTGTGATGTGACTCCCCCTCCCTCTAGCAGTCCTCATCTACCTTATCCTTGGTCATTTTATTCCGTGGCACTTCCACCACCACTACACACCATTATTTTACCTCTTTTGTGGTCTTTCTTCCCTGTCATTCCACTAGAATAGAAGCTCTGCAAAAGCACCACTGTATTCAAGCACCCATAACAGCACACAGGGAACCACAAATGCTCAGTAAATTTGTGCAATGATTAAACAAATCCATCTATGTATTTACAGTTATGAACTGAGTGCCTATTATGTCCAGATAATTACTGAGTGTTTTTCCAGATATTTTGCTGGAGACTGGGGGATGCAATAGGGAACAAGAGATTTATGAGTCTTCCCTGGATGGAGTTTTGAGTCTATTAATTATCTTGTTCCTATTAATTCAGCTCAACAGAACATTAGCTTTTCTAAGAGCCACATGAACCTTGTTAATATCTCTAGGTCATTTTTTAAACACAAGATCCTGATAATCCACCTTGCTTCAAGCTTGGACTTGAGTGGTTTAATCACAGAGCACTATCTTATATTACACACTCCTCCTCTGTAGGGATCAAGTCTCCCCCGCCCCGTGATCAACTCCCATGTTTTCATCTATCCTTATTTATCTTCCACTATTGATTCTGTCACCTAGCCTGTTAACTAGCCCTCTCAGTCTTATGCTATGTACAATGTTGGCACATGCTTCCTACCTAATTCTGGCTGAAACTGGAATCAAAAAAGAGGCCAGGGATGCAAGCAGCATGGTGAAGCAAGTCTAGGTAAAGGCAAAAGGAGGTATAATGGCCTTGGGGCCAAGCTACCTGTTGAAAAGATATTCACAAATAGTCGAAAACTGAAACTCAACATCTTTTTATGAAGATGTGGGCTAGTGAGGCCCACGCTGGAAGAGAGGCAACTCCATCTTCCCTTGGAGGTATGGCCAAGTTCCAGAAAGTGGTTTGGAACCAACTCTGATACTGAAACACACGAGCAACTGAAGTTCATGGCCCTATTTCAATAGCCTAGAGACATTGAAGGCAAGTATGACCAGCAGCTCATCCCAGCCAAATCAACTCCATCAGTTTCCACAGAGAGTCCAGTTTGGAGCCTGCTGATATGATGGCTGAGACAAAGTTGTTTTTTTAAAAACAAAGATAAATGCAAGAGGCAATTTACTGAACCAGGTTATTGACAAATAAGCCCAAAGCTGGGAGGATAGCTACCAAAAATAATAACTAGCCACAGACCAGTTGTGCTGAGGTCTCTTTCTGGCAATCATTAGCTGGCAGAACCACTCCGAGCTCAAGATAATAAAACCACAGCCCTGGCACACAAATGGATGCTTGTTTTTCTGATTTTATAAACAGTAGGGTGAAAAGGGATGGGCAATATCTCTGTTTTACTTCCAGAAAACTTTAACCAGTCTTACAGCTGCTAGCATCTGGAGGGAGTATTAAGTATAGGTTGTAGGTTGTGTATGTAATTCATTAACATCAGGCCAAGCTCACAGCGACTAGTCCATAATCAATTCCTGACCTCAGGATTAAAATTAGTTTATAGGGGAGCCAGATAAGAGCTTAAAGGAGAAAACAGCACACAAAACAAAACCAAAACCAAAACCTAGCAGGCAACCATAAATAAGAGACATTCTACAGGGGAGGGGGAAGAAGAGGGACCAAAACAGGGGAGAAAAGAGCACAAGGGACTATGGTGTGGTTCACGGATGATTTGGTCATGGGAAACCTACAGGGAATACACAATAATGTAAAATATAAAAATAAAAAAATAATAAATAAATTAAAAAAAATAAAATGAACTTAGAAGAGGTACTGGGAGCTGCAACTAGCCTAATGTAGACATCCCCAGATTTTCTAAGTTCACAGTTTCCATCTCAGGAATTATTTGACGGCATCCCTAGGCCCAAAGAAATCCGATGAGTTTCATTTATTACGTGGATAAAGCCGACTAGCTTAGTAAATATATTTTTAACAGAAATTTAATTAATAAAAAAACTGAAAAATATCAGAAAGAAAATAAAACAACTAATTAACTGGAAAAACCAATGTGCATAACATTTTTATTTCATTCTTCAATAACTACAGTTCCCTACTCTAACGGGCTGAGCCGGTAGTTGCTGATGAGGATGGATAGCCCCGAAAAATGCTAAAAAGTTTTGCAGTTTGGGGTGGAGACTCTGATGAAAAATAAAAGGGACTGAAGAAGTAGTCGGATGTAGGAAAAGAAGAAGCAGCGGCAGGAAATGTAGCTGCGAAGATTGAGAGTTTGGAAATTAGACCCCAGAAGTTTTTGAGCTGCCAAGATATAGACTGAGTGTTTTTTGGAATCTTCAGTGACTTTGGGACCAACGACTTTGGAAGTTCTGCAAGTAGCTGAGCAACGGAAACTGCTCCTGGTTTTGTTACTACTGCAGCCAAAGGAAGAAGGCAGAGGCCCAAAGTGGGTGCCTTTCTAAAATGCGTGAGTGCAGTCTGTTGGGCCGTCTGGCCACTGTAGTTGCTGTTTGCAGTGTTGTAGGCCTGGTGCTGTGCTGGGGTACCACGGCAGCTCCAGGAGCATCTCCAGTTGTGTCTTGCTTCGTCCTTGTGACTTGGAACCTGGCCTACAGTCTGGTTGTTGCGAATCTGCAGAAGCAGGAAGACACCATTTTGAAAATGTGGCCTATTGTTTGGAAGAGGAGCTCCACGTCAGCAGTGGCGGGAAGATACCACCTTTGTTGTTATTTCTTTGGGACTTAAAGGGCTGGACATTGTTTTAAGTAAGGTAAACGGCCATATTCTGGCTGGACATTGTTTTAAGTAAGGTAAACGGCCATATTCTGGCCTCAGTAACTCTTGTTTTTCCCTGTTTGTTAACTAAATCCCATCGTTACTGTTCCCTAAGCCTGAGTAGTCTTGCAATTGTGCGCGCGGGTGCAGAACTAAGATAGTGACTGGTAAACAATTTGGGCAGTGCCCTTGACAAGTTTTGAAGCTCCATTTTCCTGGTGCTCCATTTCCTGTGCTGTGGAAGCTCGCTAGACATCGCACTGACTCCCAGGCCCTAACACAGACACCACTGCCCACCCTGCCTGTTCCATACTGATCCTCATGGGCACTTGCTTTTTAGCACAATCGTCACCCAAAACCCAGTGTTGCAATGATATAATGTCCTTGAAAGGAATTAATTAATTTAATGGTGAGGCAGCAAACCACTTCAACTGGTACTTTGCATGGGGTCTGCTGGATGTCAAGAATTGCTGGGTTTCCACTGAAAATTCTTCTACGCATCAATCAATCTTAAAAAAAAAAAGAAACTTAAAAATATAATGTGCTGCTCCAGGGCACCTGCTTGCAGGATTTGGGAAGTGGGGGGCCCTGTTATTACTTTGGCGCTGTCCCCTACAGTAAATTTACAGTGGTGTCTGGAGCATCCTTCATGGTGAAGAGCCTGCCTGCTCCTTATGTAAAACTGAGAAACCCAGGGGGGCGGGATAGCCTATAAATCACTCTACACTTGAAAACAGTGCATATTTTAGGAAAATTAAAAGGATATTCTGCTTTTAAAGATGGCAGCAGTTCTATTGGAGGTTGATTCATCAAGATCAGGTTCTTAGCAAAGGCGGGTTAGTTAGTAAACTCATTGTTTACAACAGTCCTTAGACATACATGTCCGAAAAGAAAATGTCCTTCAAGTGCCCAATCAAAAGATAATGAAGGCACAGCCCCTCTCATTGAGGACATCACCGTCCACGGGAGAGATAGACACACAGAGAGACGACTAAATAGTGGGAAACCCTGCAGGATGCTGTGGGTGTACAACAGAGGGGCCCCTACACCCTGGGGTGGTTGCCTAGATGAGGTGTCGGGTTACCTCTTGACTTTCTTTGGCATGGAAAATAGGATGGATTTAAACCCAAAGCTTCTCTTCCCCTTTAAACAGCAAAGTAGTAATTCACAGATGCAATATTTTCACATTCAACTCTGTCAAGATCTCCTCTTAAAATCTTCTTTCATCGAGGTCGTTGGCTTACAACACTACATGCGACTTAGGGAGACAGGTTCACACCTCTTCAGATGTATGTTCCCACACCACACCCACCACCAAAGCACCCCAATCCTCCCCCACAGCACTGGGTACCCTCCTCCCTTCTCTCCCATCCCCACCGGTTCCCCCCTCTGGTAGCCTCAGTTCTACAGTCAAATTTAATTTTGTCTGTTCCTTTGCTTTGTTTTCGTAGCACTGTATATGATGTAGGGGCACAGGGCCCTGCCTCTCTGGGTGGATGTTACAATACCTCGCCCCCCACCAGGGTGCCCAGGGTCCTCTAAGCCCATTGGACCCTCTTTGCGTCCCTCTCTGGGTTCACTTGGAGGGCTGTTTCCTTGTTGATTTTCTGCCTGGCACCTCTGTCTATTGAATCAGGTGGGGCTTTCAAGATCTCTTACTTATTTTTCATTGGGCATGAACTATGTGCCAGAAACTGTACTACACAGTTTATATATATTATCTCATTTGATCTTAAAAGAAAGCCTAGAGGCTTCTGCTCATGATGTACCCATGAAAGCTCTATCTCTGTAAGCAACGATGAAACTGGGAAAAATTTTACAAGGCATCTGTTTGGAGACTGCGGGAACAGGCAGTGCAGGGCTGCGGTCCCCGAGAGCAGGGAAGTTCAGGACATGCTCCTCTGTTCACCGACCCCTTTCCAGCCTCCTCTCATGCCACCCTGCCCGGCCCTTCCGTGACGCCATAGCCTGCAGGTCTCCTGGTATTTCCTCAACACCCCCAGCTCTTTCCTGTCTTTGGACTTTTGCATGTGCTGTTTTTCCTGAAAAGTCCCTTCCTGCACATTCTTTGCCTGACTTGCTCCTTCGTACTCTCCGTGACTTATCTTAAATTGACCATCTCAGACGTATTCTCTTATTGTGCCACTATGTTCTGCTCTTTTTAAATGACCTGCTCCTGTCCTGTCCAGAATGGAGAAAAGTTATGATTGTGTTTATTTGCTTTGTTGTACATTGCCTGCCCCACCCACTACACTGCGCCTTCCACACCTGTGCCTGGCACAGCACTGGCACGCAGTAGGTGCTCAATAAATGGATATTGAATGAACAAAGGAGAGAAGAATAAATTAGATTGGCTCCTCTCTTCCAAAGGAAGTGAGAGAAGAGGACGTTAGAAGGAAAATGGGGAGAGGGACTTCCTGTCCCTTTTTTACTAAAGTTACCGAAACTCGGAGGCTTGTAGGGCAGATCTGGAAAGAGGTCGTGGAGGATTTGGGATGTGCAGACACCCTATGTCCGCTCAGCAGCCTCTGTAACCTTGAGAGGGAGGTGGTGTCCTCCCCACTGCACCGGTGAAGCTCAGAGAAGTGAGACAACCCAGTCGTCCAGCGTCCCCCAGCTAACACATGGAGGAATGGGGATGCAGATTCCGGACAGGTGAATCCACAGCCCCACGCCCCGTTCACGACACAGCCCTGGCTGGAGAACAAAGGATGGAGGCAGACTTTCTCTTTTCCTATCTTTTCTCTTTCCTGTTTTTTCCCTTTCCCCACTTAATCCTCATCTGGCCCTTTTACAAGCTCTGCTGACAGATGGGCTTGTGCTGGCAAAGGCAGCTCCCGAGAGCACAATGGGCAGGTGCCCAGTCTCTTCCTGGAAGGACCCCGGGAGGGCAAGTCGTGCCAGCCAAGCTCCATGGCCAAGGTATCCCCAGCTGGACTCGCAGCCCTGATGATTCAACTGAAGGGCCTCTTGGCCAAGGCAGCCTGCGCTGGGAGACCCCAGCATAGCCGGGCCTCAGGGCTGACTCACAGGGCAGGCTGCCACCACCTGAATCACCCACCCCACCTCTGGCCGGAGAGAGAGGCTGGGGGCTGGGGTGGGGCACTAGGCTGGGGCTGTGTGACTCATCCTGTGAATTAATAATAGTGACGATTGTAGTAACAACAATGATGGATGATGGCAGCTGCCTTTGAAGAGTGCTTTTTTCATGTGCCAGGTGCCATTCTAACAGTTATATATTAATTCATTTAGTCTTCATAACAATCCTATGTGGTAATTACTATTATTCTTCCATTTTACACATGTAGCCTGGCAAGTTTATGGTATTGGCTGTAGGATTCAGAGTTGGCATGTGGATGAAGTGATATCCCACCCAGCCATTTATTCCAAATGGCCCAGCCATTTATTTGACAAGTACTCTCTGAGCCTCTGCTATAAGGCAGGCACTGTGGGAGGCACCATGCAATGGTGGTGCTAGTTGAGAAGCTAGTAAACAAATAAATATGACTTCTTAGGTGGAGATGAGTTATGAGTAGAATAAATTAGGCCAAGGAGGGTAAGGTTTATTGGGGGTTAGGGTGGTGATGTTATTTCATATAGAGTATACTGGAGTCCTCCCTAATAAGGCGGCCTCGAGCCAAGACTTGAAGGAAATGAAGGAACGAGTCACAGGTCTGTCTTGGGCAGAGACGGGCAAGCGCCAAGACCTGAGGCTGACGTGAGACACCCGGTGAACGTGACGAGAAGCAAGGCGGCCAGTGTGGATGCAGAGTGAACCAGAGCCAGAGCGATGGATGGAGGTGTGAGTGGCAGGTTCGGGGCATAGGTAGGGTTCTCAGGGTTTTTGATCTGGGGAGCCAGGGAGGATTGGGTCAGGGAAGTAACATAGTCTGACTTAGGGATTAAAATGATTTAGGGATAGATGTGCTGTGAGTAGACATTTTTAGCAAGAGCTGAAAAAACAGGGAGACCAGTTAAAAGGCCAGTTTAGTAGAACAGGTAAGAGATGACAGTGACTTAACCAGGGTGGAAGATTCTAGAAATATATTTTTTCTAGTCCAAGGAGTGTGGACTAACATCCCTGTTGATCCTTTCTCCCTTTCCCCGCCTTCTAAATCTCAGAAATTTAATTTATTGATGTCTGCTAGTTTTTGTAAGTATTTTATTTTGTCAGTGCCTGTTATGTAATATACAATATTTGTCTTTGTCATTCTGACTTACTTCACATAATTCCTTTGCACTCTTTTCACTTATCTGTAAATGGCAACATTTCATCATTCCTTATGCTGAATACTATCCCACTGGATGGAAAGACCACAACTTCTTGACCTAATCTTCTGTCGGTGGGCACTCACATTGCTTCCAAGTCCCTGCTATTGTAAACAGTATCACAACCAACATTGCAGAGCACAGAGTTTTTGAGTTGGTCACTGCATGTGGACAGATGGATAGATGCCCAGGAGTGGAATCTGGTATGATATTTCCATTTTTCATTTTTTTAAGGCTTTCCACATGGCTCTACCAGTTTATATTCCCACCCGCAGTGCAACAGTGTTACTCTCTATCTCTCTCTCTCTGTATCCTCTCCAGCACTTATGGTTGGGAGTCTTTCTAATATGTGCCATTCTCCTGGGTCTGAGACAACAGCTCATTGTGGTCTTGACCTGCACCTCCATTATTAGAAGTGGTGATGAACATTTCCCCATGTACTTATTGCCCTTCTGGATGTCCTCTTTCGTGATCTAGAAATATTTTGAAGGTAGAGCCAAAAGGCTTTGCTGATAAGTAGGATGTGGAATGGGAGAGAAATGCAGGAGTAAAGAATGGCTTTAGGGTTTTTGGTCAGTGCAATTGGAAAGATGGAGCTCCTCTTTCTTCCACCTCCCCACTTGCCACTTCCCCAAATAGGAAAGGTTGTGTAAAGAGTAGATTTGGGGGGAAAAAGTGCTCAGTTGTATCCACTCTGAGATGTCCCAGTAGACATGTGATCATACAAGTGTGGAGTACAGAAGAGATGGCGAGTCTGGGGTTTTAAATTCAGAGGTTATGGACGTACAGATGGAATGGAAAGCCGTGGAATTGCATGAGCTGACTTACGGAGGGAGAGGGCATAGAGTAGGGTCAGAGGATCAAGCCCTGGTGGCCAGAGTTTGGGGGAACTAGCAAAGGGAATTGAAAGGCTCAGCCACTGAGGTAGGAGGAGAAGTAGGAAGCCCAGGCCCACTCCATGACACCATCTTGTGTGAAGGCTGAGCTGGGCTTTGGCCCCTGGAACGCTTGGCCTTTTCTGTCCTGGAGATTGAGTCTGGGGGGTCATTCAAGGGTAACGGGATTGCTCACCTTTAAGGTAAGTTTAGGCCCTCCCCTTCTATTCACCCTCTGTCTTTCTTCTTTTTTAATTTTATTATTTTTTATTGTGGTATGGTTGATTTACAGCACTGCATGGGATTCAGAGGTAGAGGTTCACACCTCTCCAGATGTATGCTATTATACCAGGCCACCACCAAGGACCCCACAGCCCCCCACAGTCCATTGGGCCTCCCCCTCCCATTTTGCCTACCTCTCTTCCTCCTTTCTGGTAGCCTCAATTCCAGTCACATTTCTGGGTTTTATTTTGGGTGTTCCTTTGCTTTGTCTGTCTGTATTTCATGTACGAGTGAAGTTACCCAGTATTTGCCTTTTTCCTTCTGACTTACTTCACTTAGCATAATCCTCTCCACTTTTACCCATGTGGGCTCAAAAGGCAAGAGTTCATTTTTAATTTTTTTTACATTTTTTAAAAAGATTTATTTATTTATGCACACAAGCTGGGGTACAGGCCAGAGGTGTGGGGCTGTGAGAGGGCTCACCAGAGACAGAGTGGGGAGCAGAACAGGCAGATCGACGGAAATACACTGCTGAGGGGAGCAGTGGGTGAGGCAGGAGAGATCTGCTGTGCCATGTGGGAATCTCCCCGGCCGGGCATCCAATGTGCCTCGCTGCTGCCGACAGCTCCACAGCGCAGTGCCCAACCACTGCGCCACCAGGGAAGCCCAAGGGTTCATTTTTTTAAAATAGCAGAATACTATTCCATTGTGTATACATACCACGACTTCTTTCCCCATCTTCCCTCTTGCCTGACCTCCTCAAACGCACCTTCTTTTATGTCCAATCCTGCCTCTCCCATGCCACGCACCATGATGGACACGGGGTGAATGCATTTGAGGAAATGGCAGACCAAAAACTACCAACGGACAGCAAGCAGGATAAGAATTGCAGCAAAAGTGCTTTGGAAACTTAGAGCCGGGCATGCGTATTCAATTCTCTCATGTGGTTGCTGAGCAGATGCAGGGGTGTTCAGAGCAGTGTGCCATGGGAAGGACTGGGGGTCACCCTGGATACCATCTTGGGTTCCCAGCAGAGACAGAAGTGAGCTCAAGACAGATCCTCTGAGGCTACTTTCTGCCGTGGATGCTCTGGTTTGCCACCAACCCCTCCTTTCGGGTCTCCCCTGAGGACAGAGGTGCTCATTTCCCCGTTGTTTTGTGTGGTGGCTGCTGATGGCTCACAGCTGAGTCCCTCTCTAGAAACCACCCTTGTCCCAAGGAGCTGCCGCATCATGTTTGCGTCACATTCCTGGGACAGTCCAGTCCCATCGAGTGAAGGCCCAATCCCTTTCCTGTGACTTGGGACAACTCTAAGGGGCCGGCACAGCTCAGGAGCTCCCTATGGGACAGCTGAGGGTCCTCCTGCGCAACCACACAGTAGTTCAACTCCCCTCTGCCTCATTCCGCCTTCCTCGCCTCCCAGGGTGGCAAGCCCAAGAGCAAACACTCTCCAGCAAGTCCCCCTCTCAAAGTCTAACCAGCATCTCTTCTTGCTCCATTCTAACAGAAGCCTGGGTACCAGTCCACCCCCACACAGCCCTGGGTGTCAGGGGAGCTGCTGCCGCTCTCAACGCCCTTACGTGGATTCGGCCATCTTAAGTCATTCCTCTTTCTCTGACCCTGGGGTGGACACATGATCAAACTGGCCTATCAGATGGAAGAGAACATCTTCCTCCATGAGGTATGTGAACAGGGAAGCACGAAGCACATAATCCAGGACGCCACCAGCAGCTGGCAGGGGGCAGGGGAAGTGGCCCAAGAACGAATCTGAGCTGGGGGCTGGCCAGCAGGGACGGCATAAGCCTTGGACCTTGGTGACTTCATCGCGACGCTAATCCCCAGGCCTTCAGAGTATAAACCAGTTCAAGGTGGAATTTTCCTTTACTTGTGGCTAGTTCTCCTGACACAGGGTCGATGCATCTACCGGCCACCACCCGCCCAAACCTGCTTCTCTGACCCGGGGTGCATCTGCAGGGAGGGATGCTTGCGGAGGCTCCTGTCTGAGGCAGACTTTTTCAGTCTGAAGGGACTTAGGGGCCCTGAGCCCTATTCTTCAGCTGCAGAGTAGCTCCAGGCTGGGGGAGAGCAATGAGGAGAAATCTCTTATTTTCCAAACTCCTGTAGTCTCCCCTGTGAAGGTAGCAACACCCCTGACCTCATCATTCACTCCTCCTCAGAGCGAGCGACACATTCAGATCTGAGGGTCTGGGGGGAAACGAGGTGAGTGGAGCACAGTTTCTTCTCCTCTCTTGTCTCTTTGTAGCTGCCTTTCCCACACACCGCATGTAATCTGCTCAGCTTCCCAGACTCTAGGATTTTCACATCAGGCCCAACGTACAGAAGCCTGGGGTGACCCAGCGCCTAATTCTGGGGTTCAGACTCGGGAAGCCATTTGCCTGCACACTAAGCCACATTCTTTAATACCTTTACTTGTATGAAGGTGAGACATCTGACTTTTCAGATTGCTTCTTCTCACCACGCCTCAGCACCTCGCTGGGGGCCCGCAACATGGCTGGCTGGCAGGCAAGTACATTGTAGGGGTAACGTGAGGCGTGAGATGGGTACATTATCTCTGATGCTTCTTCTAGCCTGAGCCCAGTGATTTTGTCCTCTGACAAAGGGATGGGCCCTGGGTCTATCTAAGAGAAAACTTTTTTTGTTTCCTACACTTCATTCCAAAAGGCATTTTACTCAGTGATTCCACCTAAGGGCTTGCACACTGGAGAGCGAACAGCACCATGACTAGTGGTTTTACGAAAGTTGTCGAGACTTTTGCTGGCTTGCCTGGAACGTCCTCCTGCCCTTCACCCACTTTCCCAGCGTGACCCCTGGCTTAGTGGACTAGGGGAGGGCAGCAAGGGACCTCAGAGCTGATCAGAGGCTGCTATTTCAAAGCAATTCTGAGTCAATCTCCTCTCTGGGGCTTGACAACTCGACCTTCAGCAAGGCCCGTGTCACTTGGCTTGGGGGGACTTTACTCCCCCTGAAATGATGGTCCCCCGAGTTATCAGCCCTGACAGGGTCCATCTCCCCTGGGTCTCTGTCTAGCATCCCTGTGTCTGGGAATTTCGGGAGTGACCCGACCCTGGACTTGACTGGCTTTTGAGCTTAACTGCTCCACCCTCTACTCCTCTCTGTCCAGCAGGAGAACAAAGGCAGCCTCAGTCCCTTCAAGGCAGGGTCAGGTTCCAGATAGTCCGTAATGAAAACACACCAAGCCAAGCAAACAAAGCACATGCTCCCTCAGCCGTGCTTATTATTTCAGTCTCAGCATGGACACTTCATTGCTTTGGGCCATGTCTTCATGGGAGTTGCCCCAGGTCCCTCCTTTTCATGTCTGGGTGCACCAGCCTGGATTTTCATAGTGAGGCACATGCCCAGCCCCAAACAGGAGAAAGAACACTGAGAGGCAGGGGCCTGGGCTCCAGTTCTGGCTGGAAAGGGACCTCACTGCATCCCTTCCCAGCAAGTAATTTTCTCGCTCTGAACTCTTAGCTCCCAGCATAAACCATGCTTGGGTTATGAAAGTAAATAGGGGCAGCATTCTGCACAATAATCAAGAGATGGAAACAACCTAGGTCTGTCAATGGAGGAATGGATGAAGAGGAGGTGGCATAGGGTCTGTATATTATGTGTAACATATATGTAATGGAATATTATTCAGTCATGAGAAAGGACATCCTGTCATCTGCCACAGGATGGACGGAAGTCAAGGGCATTGTGCTGAGACGAGTCACACGGAGAAAGACAAGTTCTGTATAGTCTCCCTTATATGCGCAATCTGAAAAGCTGAACTCCGAAACAGAAAATAGACTGGTGGTTGCCAGAAACTGGGATGAGGATATAATTGAAAGATACGTATGTGCAAATAAAAGACCAGTAAGTCCTAGAGATCTAACACATAGCAGAGTGCTCGAAATCAATAATACATTTTCTATACTTCAAACTTGTACGAGATTAGGTCTTTCAGGTCCTCACCACAAAAAATAAATGATAATTACGTGCCCTGATGGGGGGTTGTTAACGCCTTGGTGCTAATTATATATATTGTGTACCTTAAACTTGAACAATGTTGCATGTCAATTATACCTCACTAAGAAAAAGTACCTTGAAGTTGAAAGTGGGATCTCTGAAGTCAGACCCCCAAGCTTGAACAATGCTCGCCCAAAGCCAGGGACGGCAGCTACTCCACCTCTGTACTTTCCAGGACCCCGTGACCATGAAGTGGTTATTAGTACCCAAGTCGGAGACTGTAATTAAGGAAATGAAAACAGGTCCAGTCCTCAGGCGGTGCCTGGCAGAGGATGCTCTCAGTCAATTCATCACCTTTGTTTCTGAGATGCTGTGCCCTGTGGGGACTTGGGCACGTCAGCTGAAGGGGGCTACAGGGGAGCAGCAGCATCCCATCTAGGCGTGGGGTGGGCGCAAAGGGAGATCACATTCACTGAGGGGGCTGGGGATGGTTTAGGGAGCTCTTGAACTGAGTCTGGTGTTGACGAGACTGACGGGGGGGGGATGTGGGGTACACAGGGACAAACAAGGGAGGGAATGGCAGAGAAGCGCCAACAGCCTGGTCTGTCTGGGAATCCCCGAGGGTGGATGTGGTCAGAGCCCAGGGTATGAGGAGGTGTTGCTGAGAGGACGCTGGGGTCAAGGAGCATCACTGAGAACCAAGGGAGAGAAGGAAAGAACAGGCAGCCAAGTCCCTGAGGAGATGGGTAGACATGAGAGCCGGGGCTCAGAGGTAAGACAGCCCTGGACAGGAGAAGAGGCACTGCTGAGGCAAGCAGGAAGCGGGTGAGGGGGAGCAAAGAGGTGGGAGCAGTATGTGTGTGATGCAGAAGGCAGCGTGACTGGGTGGGGTCGGCCAGCGAGGTCTGAGACGGCGGGGATGTGCGTCTTCTTGTTTTGGGGGAGGACACGGTATTTGAAGAGAGCAGTGAAGTTCTAGAAGCATTTCCATGGGGATGGGAAAGGCAGCTGAGAAGGGGGTTAAAAGCTTTGCTGAGACCCAGTGGGGTCCCGTGAGGCTGCGAGGTGGTCACAGCACTACATCGGTGATGAGCTTCTTCTCAGCAGTGCTCAGCAGTCTTGGCTGATGAGACCAAGGCTACGACTGGATTTTTAGCAATGGAGGTGTCACTGACATGGAATGTTTTATTAGTTTCAGGTGTATCACATAATGGTTTCATATCTGTATACATTGTGAAATGATCACCACAGTAAGTCTAGTTAACCTCCATCACCACACAGAATTACATGGTTTTTTCCTTGTGATGAAAATTTTCAAGATCTGATTCTCTCAGCAACTTTCAAATCTATATTACAGTACTGTCAACTGTCGTCACCGTGCCGTACATTCAACCCCATGGCTTATGTGGTTTTTATAACTTGAAGTGTGTACCTTTGGGCCCCCTTTGCCATTTTGCCAACTTGCCCAAACCCCCATCTCTGGCAACCAATAATGTGTTCTCTGTCTCTATGAGCCTGACTTTCACATATATAAGTGAGATGATAAGATATTTGTCTTTCTCTATTTGACTTATGTCACTTAGCATCACACCTTCAAGGTCCATTTTTTGTTGTTGTCACATATGGAAAGATTTTCTTCTTTCTCCAGGCTGAATAATACCAATATCCATCCATCCATCCATCCATCCACCCATCCACCCATGCCAATTTCTTCATCCATTCATCCGTTGATGGACACTTAGGTTGTTTCTCTGTCTTGGCTATTGTAAATAATGCTGCAATGAACATGTGCAATGAACAGATAACTTTTTGAGTTAGTGTTTTCCTTTTCTTTGGATAAATATGGACTTTCTATACTGTTTTCCATAGTGGTTGCACCAGTTTGTATTTCCATCAATAGTGGATAAGGATTCCCTTTTCTCTACATCCTCGCCAACACTTGTAATCTCTTGTCTTTTTGTTAATAGCTATTCTAACAGGCATGAGGTGACATCTTGTTGTGGTCTCAATTAGCATTCCCCTGACTAGTGATGCGGACCACCTTTTCATGTACCTGTTGGCCATCTGTATGTCTTCTTTGGAGAATGTCTATTCAGATCCTCTGGGTTATGGCTGGATTGATCCAAGTTTGGGAGTTCTAGGCAGATGTGACAGAGGACTAGAACTTCATTCTTAAATTCAGCAAACATGTATGAAGTTGCTGTGTATGCCAGGTACTGTACTAGGTGCTAGAGATAGTATACAGAGTCAAAGAAGACAAGATTTCTGCTTCCATGGAGTTCACAAGAATGATTTCCTCCAAACTCTCAGTTGGAAAGAGAAGTGTTAAGTCTCAGCATGTTTGACAAAAATTTGGGGTATGCCAGAGTTTATCATTTCACAGGTGAAACTGGGGTGCTCCACTGTCTGGCTGGGGGGGAAGGTGAACACAGTATCCACTTTGAGAAGTAAGTAGATACTGATCTTGAAGTCATGTTGCTACTAGCTCTTCTGAGGATGCTCTGCCTTGGGGTCCTGGGTGATGTCAGCCTGGGTGCTATGTCCTTGCTCTGGTCTTTTCCTTCCTGGTATGCTCTTTTTACTCCTCTGCCTAGTACCCACTCACCCTTCAAAGCCCTAAAACCATCACTGACTCCATTAAGCCTTTCTGGTCCATTCCATAGGAATTTCTCCTTCCTCCTCTGAACTCCACAAAGCTTTGTACCACGCGGGGTATTTACTCTTCATTTGGTTTTGAGCACGTGCTCATTCACTTAGTTCACAAATATTTATTAGAGGCACTGTGTTAGGCACTGAGAATATACTAATAAATGAGAAAGATACAAAAGGGGTAGTCTAGTGGTGGGGGGAGATGGAGAATAATAAGCAGATAAAGAGGTAGATAGATAACTGACTGGATTGACAGATAATAAACAGGAGCAGTTAGTTTGTAAGTGCCACCAGGAACATGACAGAGGATGTACTAATATGTATGTTTGTCTTTCCCACCTCCTGAATCAGGGGGTTTGCAGAATTCCAATAAATGGATCTGCACTCTCCTGCAATACATTTTGTCCCTGCTGCAAGCCACACCATTTTTAGAGAAGCTAGGGAGAACTCGCCAGGCAACAGAGTGAAACAAAGACTATGGGGTCAGGCTGGTCTCGGGTCAAATGCTGACTTAGGCTCTTACAAATACATGGCCTGGACTGTATCCTTAAACTGTCCAGGGCTCAGCTTGCTCACATATAAAATGGAGAGGACACTATTTATACCTGTCCTCACACTGGAGAGGACACTATTTATACCTGCCAGGAGGATTAGAACTTACATTTCCATGTCTGTATCTCTTTAGCAACCCAGATAACTAATCTACCTGTTTATTTAAGTGATGGTCATTATTACATGCATGAAAGTTCTGAATTATATAAAGTGACCCACAGTGGAAGGTATTGCTATGGGGGTTTGGCTTCACCACTTACTAGTTCTGTGGCCTTGGGAAGTTTCTTAACTCCTATAAATCTCAATTTTCTCATCTGTGAAATGGGGTTTATAATTGCACATGCCTTATAGAGGTACCGCGATGATGGAGTGAGATAAACAATGTCCAAAATTTGAATGGCGCTTGGCACAAAGCAGGGAGTGCCAGCGTGTCCTGAACTCGAAGTCTTGACGTAAGATACCTTTATTTTTAAGGTATCTAGAGATTTTGTGAAGTCCAGAACACACTAACAGAAATCAAACTACGTGACTTTTCTGGCCCTAGTCACTTCCGTTTCCTGGGCCTCCCCACTGGTGTCTATAAAACGTGTCTACAGGGGCTGTGGTGTGGGTGTGTTTGGAAGGGCAGCGCTGTACCTAATCTTTGTGGCCCATCTTGCACATGTGCAGATTCTGCAGTCCATTAAACTTGGTATTTAACCTCCCTCCCTCCCTGCGCTGCCCTTTGAGGGAGGGTTTGGAAACCTGCTGACTCTCCTAAAGGAGGAAGGTGGTATCTGTGTACACCAGACAGCAGAGGAGGCTGCTGAGTGTTGAGAGGTCACATGGGGAACCGTCAGAGCCCCATCTGTCTGGCTCCCTTGTGAAAGATGGTGATATTAAAGGCCAGTGTAAATATTTTTTCAAAATCCATAAAGAATTGTGTATGTTGGGATGGGATTCCCTGTCAAAGCGTCTCACTCACTTCCCTACAGTTAAAGGGGTGAGAGCACTGTGCTGAGGGTTGCAAAAACTGGAATGTTTTCCTGCTAATTAAACAATGTAATTTTGACTTGAGGGTTGGAGCTTCCACGCTTCTCCACCAGGTAGATCTGCCTTGTAGTAGGGAAAGGGGGTGTAAGAGGCTCCAGTCATGGTTTCTGCTGTCAAGGTCTAACCCCGAACACTGAATGGCAGATGGTGGATTGTGGGGCAGGAAGAAGCAGATGGGTGAGGTGCAGAGCTGTGAGGGGGGCAGGCGCGGAAGGTGTGGGGCTTGGGCAACACAGAGCAGTCTTTAAACGGGCAAAGATGCTCTGCTGGGTCTAGCAGGATGAGGCCTAGGAGGAGATATCCAAGGCATGATCTAGGCATGTAAAGTGCAGGGGGGTCGGAGCACTTGTCTGAAGAAGGGGTCACCAGGCTATCCCTGGGGTGACATTCTGGGTGTTCCTGACCACAAACCAGCCCCTGAACCTGACTCCAGTGCAGGGTGCTTCTGCCCTTCCTGGCTTCAGCCCAAGGTCTTGAGGCCTTTATGACATGGCAGATGTCATTCGAGGGGTGCTAGCATTCATGGGGGCTCTACCCAGAAATTCCAGCTCTGTATTCTGGTGCTGTGTCATGAGAGACAATTGTTAAATATTTAGAAATCATGTGAGTCAGATATTAAACCACTGTTGGCTTGAAGTTGTTCACAGTGGAAGTATTTACACTCCAGAAATTGGCAAACACTACAAAACAGGGTTTTTTTCTCCCCCCAGAGAGCCCATTCGCTAGCCTACCACTGCCTGGGAGACAGTTTAAAATGACTGTATTTCAAAATTCCATGGGAGGATTTGAAGTGTTGCAACAAACGTCTGATTATGGTTTTGTTAGAATAAAACATTTAAAAGCTTGATTGTAAAGCATCCAAGAAGCACACGCAAATGTTTGCTATACGTTCACTCGGGCTGCTGGCAGGGCCAACCTTTTTTATGCAGCCTTCAGTGTGGGGCTTCTCCTTCCATCTCAGTATATTTGCAAAGTAACCTGAGATTACAGAGGGAGATGTAAAAATTGGTGCTTTTTCAAAACCACGTTCTGCAAGAACACCAGACAGAAAGGTAAGTTGGCTGCTGAGGCTGCTACAAGACCAAATTCATCAAAAGGGACTCAGTGTTCTCTGGATGGACTTGACAAATATTGTAAATAATACGACTTTCATGTCTGTTGTTATTTCTAATTCCATATAGGGCCTCACTGGAAAGGAGAGTTCTGGTACTCCCCAGTCAACGCATGTTACAGAAGAGAAAACTGAAGCCCCCCAGGGGGGCAAGACTGCTGCTGGTGCAGCTTCCAGAAAGGAAAACCTGTAAGTGAGGCTCCTGACTCCCAATTCAGTGCCCTTTCCTTTATGAAGGAGAAGGGGGTCCCAATTTCATTATTTTGGTCTAGAAAAAAATCACCAACCTGGCAGCTGCCAAAAACATCTGAGCAAAGCCACCTCTGCTACATGCATCACCAACACGCCCCTGCTGGACCCTGCCGATCTCACTGACCTCATCTCTTCACTCTCTTTTTCAATTCCTGGAACCTGTCAAGTTCAGTCTGCCCCCGGGCCTTTGCACATCTTAATCCCTTTCCAGGAGAACTCTTTCTGCAGACAACTGGCTCCTTCTAATTGTCTGTTCTGTTGTCACCTCTCAGGAGAGGCCTCTCCTGATCTTCCAGTCAAGAGCAGCCCTTCCCCTCCCCTGTCAGGTCTGTGGCATTATTCTGCTCTGTCTCACACTGAGCAATGTCTCAAATTGCCTGCTATTTGGCCATCCCCTGTAAGAGCAGGGACTTGTCGATTAGGTTCACTACTGTATCCTTGCACCTAGTAGGTAACTATTTTCTCAATGAATAAATGAATACAGTAAGTGCTCACTTAGCATCTATAGCTTCTTGCAAACTGACCTGAAGTGAAACAACATATAACAAAACCAGGTCCTGGTTCAACACTGGCCCAGTGTTATTTTTTTGTCACTATGATAAAGAACTGACATGGAACAAAATGACATTACTCAAGGGCCTGCTGGAAATGGAGGCCGACTGTGGTCCCTGGTTGGCCCAAGGGAGTGGCTTTCAACTGGACTCCATGGAATCTTGAGGTATCTTGGAGGAGCCATGGGGGTCCCTTCTGTGGGAAGAAGGAACCAAGAAAGGAGACCAGCTGGGTAGGACTCTATGTTTCCTCGCTTTATCTGGAGCTGCTCCGCATGGAGCTGGTTCATCGACTGAGTATTTCTGTCACTCACTGATAGAGGATCAGAGACCAAAGGTCACTGCTGAGGAAGGCTTGGGGGCAGTTGGGCTCTATACCATCAACCTCATACTTGAGAGCTTGGCTGGACATAGGTGGACTCAGCATAGGTACAGAGGGGGTGGTAGCATGAAGAGCAGGGGTACGGCAGACACATCACCTGGGAGGGGAGTACCTAGACATGGGCATGGGGGTCTTTGGTCAGTGGTGGTGATTCTTGGCTTTCCTCCCACTTGTCTCAGCTCTTGCTCCTGAGTCATGAACTAGTGACCAACTGAGGCTTTTTGCTCAGGCCCCATGTGGCGTTTTCCAGCCAAGGCTCTCAATATAACGTTTGCTCCTCCACTCACCAAGAGAGCAACAGCCTTGCTCTCTGTGGCCTCATTAAATGGATTCCATTTTCACAGCACTCACTTTTAGAACATTCTCATTTGCTGTTCCAGGCCTTTAGAGAGCAAGCCCAAAGGCTCTGTTGATAAAATGACCCTGGGCACGATAGAGATGGGGAGATGCTGAAATGAATAGCAGCTGTGTTTATTTGGCATTGCAACAGGCAAGAGGAGCTACATTAAAACACAAAAAAATCAAGTTCCCTTTCTCTCCACTCACACAAAAACAAAAAAAACCAAGAAACAAAACCTACTCTGGCTGCATGGCCAGAGAACAGAACAAATGCAAGTAGGTTGAGATTAACTTTGGGAGAAGAAAGTAAAAAAGTAAGATAATGACGGGTGGGCATGGGATGGAGCTGGAGGTTGGGTACAATCGAGGGCAGCGGGATGTCTGTTTAGGGGGCCAGAGAGAAAGAACAGCAACAGTCTGAGCATGTGTACAGGTGGGCATGTATACCTGCATCTCTGCATATAAGCGCCTATCCACGACCCGCCCCTTCTGCAGATGTGACCTGTATTCCTTCTCCCGGGGGCCAGGGGAAGGAATTACTATTACAATAACATTATTGTAATTTAATAACATTGTATTGTAATATAATATATTCTAATACAATATAATTGTAATATTGTATTATTATTACAGTAATATCGTCAATTTCCGGGCACTCACCCTGTGCTAGCTCTGTGCGAAGTGCGATGTGTCCATGGTAACTTGCTCAGCTTCCCTGAGCTTCGGTTTTCCCTTCTGTAAAATGAGGGTGGTCGGATGCCCTGCCTCAGAGCTGGGGTGACACTGAAATAAGACCCTGTGCAAAGAAGTGGCGCACAGGCCTGGACCCTGGTAAGTGCTTCCTAATGGCTTCTGGTGACACAGATGACGCGTGACTGCTGCGATTGTCATTGTAAGATATTATTGTAAGATCATTCCACAGGTGGCTCGATCTCAAGCTGTTTAACTGAACTCATTGTCTTCCCCTAAAGCCGCCCTTCTTGAGTTCCTTATCGGTGAATAGGTGGCGAGGACCATTCGTGTTCTCAGTGTTCTGCTCCTCAGCAGCTTTCTGCTCTGCTCTTCCCACCTCTCTCACCCGCATCCCTAGCTCCTTCCTCACTGCCTCGGCCCTACTTGGGTTCAAGCCCTGATTTCTCTGAACTGCTGGAGTTGCTTCCTCATGGGTGCCAGGGGCCTGATGCTCCCCTCCCCGCCCCACCCCTTGCTTCCTTTCTTGCTCCGTTAGAAAATAGATGATTGGATCAAGAAGATGTGGTACATATACACAATGGAATACTATTCAGCATTCAAAAAAGACCAACACATGCAATTCGCAGCAACATGGATGGAACTAGAAGGGATCATGATCGGTGAAATAAGCCAGAAAGAAAGAGAAAAGTATCGAATGGTTTCACTTATAACAGGAATATAGGGGAGCCAAATAAGAATGCGACATTCAGCAGGGAAGGAGGGGAGGGTAAGGGCTCAGGAGAGGGGAAAGGGGAGCACGGGGGAATATGGTGATGGCTTCACAGGTGAATAGGTGGTGGGTAACCTATGGGGAACACACAATAATGTAAAAGATATGAATAACAAAAAAAAAAAAAGAAATCCAGCCGTGCTCCTTCTTTGCTGCCGCGCTCTCTCTCTCCCTCCCTCCCTCACCCCCCCACCTCTCACCTCTCTCTCTCTCTCTCTCTCCCTCTCTCTCTCTCTCTCTCTCTCATATCTAGAAGGTGAAGTGCAGATTCCAATCTCACGACCTGGCCTGACTTCCGGGTCTCACCTGCTCGCCAGCTCTCACTGCAGGCCACCTGGAAATGCTGGTGCTGGTTCACATCGGCAACGCTAGGAGATATGAGTCAAGGCCAGGACTACTCCGGCCAGACATGGAGTCTCTGGGCTGGGCCCCGGAGGGGGTGCTTCTGAGGCACAGCCAAGCTGGAGAAGCTCCACTCCAGCACACCTGGCAGCAGTGATGCTCTCGGGCCCTTTTGCCTTTGCATGTGCAGTTTGGCGCCCGAGATGCTGCTCTTGGCTTTGCCCACCTGCCATGTCTGCTCATCACTGAGACACAGCTGAGACTTCCTGCTGTGAGGGTCTCCCCTGGTGCCCCTGGAAGGTGCTCTCAAGCCTCCTGACATTTTCTTCTATCACAATGTGATGTATCACTTCATTGGCTGTTGGCTCTATCAGAAAGGGGGCTTCTGGAAGGAGGGCCCACGTTTATTTGCTGTCTCACACAGTGGGGCACACACCAGCACTCCTCTCTGTCAGGGCTCAGGTGTATCTGGACCCCCTTCACAGCACGTGGCTTTTATTTCTGCTTTGACTGTCACCCATCGTTGACATAAGCTTCTCCTACCACATCTCCCCAACTCGCTGACTTTATTTCCTATCACTTTTCACCTCAGATGTTGCTCCAGCTCCCCTGGCCTTCTGCTTGTTGGAGGAGGCTCCTGCCCCAGGACCTTTGCATGAGCTCTTCTCTCCTGTCATGTTCTTCTTCCACGTGTCCATGTGGCTCACTATCTCCTTCTTCTACCTGTCCATTTACAGAGGGGCTTCCCTGATCACATGCCCAGCACACGCTCATCCCGTTTCTTCATCTGGACCTGTCAATTTTATTTGTCAATTCTTTTATCATCTGCCTCCGGCTGTCCAGGATGTAAAAACCCTCTGAGGATAGGGGTTTTGTGGTGATCAAGACTGTTTCTCAAGTGGTTAATGGAGTCTGGTGTGCAGAAAGCACTCGATCCATGTTTCTTGAATAAATGGATGAATACACATGGTTTGCTATTAGTGAACCAGTAGAACTGTGAGTTTGAAGTGGGTCATCGAATCAATTTAATGGATCGCTACCACCATTTTGAAAAATGAAGTAGACTAGAACAGAACAAAATACATTGCCTATCAAAAGGGCAAGTGTTACTCTTTGAAGTTTACCTCCATATATATTTCATATCTGGGCTTCAGGAGGCGAGGCTAATGTATACTTATGTTGGTTTTTGGAAAAGCACCACTAGAGCAGAGATTGGATAATCCTTCTGTGAGGAGTCCACTGGTAAACATTCCAGACTTTGCAGGTCATTTTACAAACTATTCAGCTCTGATCTTGTAATGTGAAAGCCTCCCTAGACAAGGACTGCGTTACAATAAAACTTTATTCACAAAACCAGGTCGAAGGCTGGATTTGACCTGTGGGTGATCGTTTGCTGCATCCTGCATGATATGATGGTCTAGGGCTTGTACCTTTGGTGTCAATTCCCTGCCTTCAGGAGTCCTGTCTTTTCCATCTCTGGATCTTAACCCGAGAGTCCTGCATTCCAGGGTCTAGTCCACACCTTGCATGTAACAGATGTTCATAAATATTGACCAAAATATTCAATAAACACTTACTGAGTATTTACTGAGTGGGCACGAAATCTATCAGTGTTGTTGAATGAATACAAGAGCCCTTGGTCTCAAATTCTCAAAAGCTTTTGCCCTTCCTCCTATTCTCTCAAAGGCGGAGGCCTGGAGCCCAAGAACGTGCTTGCCCTGGCTGCCTGGGTCGTGCGCTGCCAGGGGTCGGGAGGGGTGCTGGGAAGTGAGGGCAACAACAGAGGGTTTGATGGACTGTTTAGGGAACTGCCTAATTATCCTGCTTATCAGTTTGCTGGTTCCTTTCCTTTGCTCTTCCCCTTTAATAAATCAAAACTCCTTCTGTTGTTATGGAGTTCCCGGGTCACCAATTTCTTTGCCTACATGTTTATAGAGTTACAGTGTGGCCGTGAGATTGAATGGAAGGGAAGGGAGGCACCTGACAAGTGTCAGCCCTGAGAGGCAACACCTCAGCTTCCCAGGCTCCTGCGGGCTGTGCGGGGGTGAAGGCAGGGCTTCCGCTCCCAGGCCAGTCTCTGCAGGGAGGGGAGGTGGAGTCACTGGTGACAGCGTGTGCACCCAGCGGTGAGCTTACAGTGCAGCAGGGGCGGCTGACCTGGTTCAGACTTGAAGATGAACCTAGAGCAGGGAACCCCAAACTTAGGGCCTGAGGGTCACTGCTAGTTTTTGTGCAGCCCGTGAGTTAAGAATAGTATTTACGGTTGGGGAAAAAAAAAACAAATCAAAAGAAGAATGCTATCCACGGCCTGTGAAGGTGATGTGACTTCAAATTTCAGTGTCCACAGGTACAGTGGGGCCATTTACCTGCTGTCTAGGATGCTTTTGCACCACCGTGAACTGGCACAAGTGGGTAGTTGCAACAGCCACCTTGTGGCCTGAAAGCTTAAAATACTGCCTATCTGCTTCTCTACAGAAAAGTCTGTTACCGCCTGACTAGCATGACCAGCTGTGAGGCACCACAAGCCCGAAATGCAGAATCCTAGGCAGGCCCCACTCGGGCCTCATCAATCCGAATCTACATTTTGATTCTGCTTTTGGGGGGACTGGAGTTATTTCCTTATTTATATTTTTCTGATGTTCTACCTTTTCTATAACCATGATATGAATTAAAAAAATATATATATATGAGCACAAAAAGCCATTTTCAAATCTGTCACTTCTACTTAGAAGACTAGATCTTCTCTTTAATTTTTAATTTTTATTTTTAAGGATCTCCCCAGTGATGCCAAGGCTGCCGGGGTTCTGCCTCAGAGCGCATGTGCATGGCCCAGGGCCCAGAGCACCCCCTTTGGTGCCCTCTTCGCTGCTCCCTTGTCCCTCTGGGCGCCTGGGAGCTCAGGGCTTTCTCCTCAGCTGTTTGCGGCCTCTTCCATAGGCCTGGCTGAATCCTTTAAACACTAATCCTCTAAACACTGCCATTCTCTACCAGGGTGGTGACGTGAAAAAGCCTGAGCAACATCACCCCGCCCCCCCCTCCCCCCGCCTGCCTCCCAGCTCTGGCCTCACTCTGGAGGACGGGGTGTTGGTAAGGAGGTTCTTGGGCCTGGGAGGCCGGAGGCAGAGCAAGAAAACAGGGCAGGCTACCGGTGTCTTGTCTGGAGGCGTAGTAGAGAGTGTTGATAACTGTGTAGGACATGTGCTCGCCCTGCGCAGACAGACAGACACACACACATACACACCTCCACAATGTACCAAGCCCACTGTTCATATCCTCTGATTTTCCTGTTAACAACTCAGCCACCGCCCCCTCAGCAGCACTGCCAGCTGCCCCTCAGCAGAGCTATTTCTAAGAAGTGGGCTGGGGCTGAGCTCACTTCCCGGACGCCTAGGGCAGCTGCTCCCAGGTGGCGTCCAAAGGCAGAGACTGCGGCCTCGGGACCTGCTTCTGCCTCTCTTGCACATTTTGGTCCAGGAAGGCCTCCGTGGACAGGCCTTCCGAATAGGCTGGCAGAACTCTCTGGAGGCTGCCCTCTTTGGCTTTGGTGCCAGGACCGGGGAAGGAATGCGCAGTCTTCACAGCTGACAACGTGCCACTGGGCGGTTTCATGCCCCCCATCTCTGCTAGCTCATCGGACAATGGGCCTCGTGATGGCAAAACCCACTGCAGGGGCTGCTGGGGCCTGAGCAGGTCCCGATGCGGGCCCAGCTGTAAACTGCACATGACTGTCTAACGCTATGGTGCTGGTGGTCTCAGGTGGCGGTAAATTACCCCGTATTCCCCCATCCCAGCAGGACATGTGTGCCCCTCTGCTTTCGGGGTGACCCCAAAAGGACGGCTTCTCTGGCCTTCCATCTGATGCTAGGATGGCTTACATGCATGTTCCGGAAACACAGAAAGGACAATGACTGCTTCTCCATGTCTGTCAACTCAAAGACACTGTTTTCTTGGAGGAGCTGTGTGTTCGGGGCACACGAGAACAGGTGACTTCTTTCAAGGGAGCCTGTTCCTGTGTCTTGTCCCTCGGGATGGACGGGGGCCTTGGAGGCGGGGAGGCTGCACCCCGTCTGTGCAGTCCAGTCCTGGGGCCGAGGCGGCTGCTGCTTTCGCTCTCGCTTGAGCGTTCTTGGTCTTGGCTGTGGGCCTGGGGTGAGCTCAGCCCGCCAAACAACAAGAGCAGTTCACAGGGAAAGGTCAGTGCTGGTCTCCAAGGTTCAGGCATGATTCTTGGGTGGAGCCTTGCGAAATTCTTTATAAATCAACTCTCCAATTAAGTTGGCTGGCTGCCTTATAAGGGGGAGAGATGATCGCACCAGGGCGTTCCTGAGGGTCCAGCAGGAAGGGCTGAAGGACTTGCTGACCTCTGTTCAGATCTCCTTTGGCCTCCTACCTGTGACCTGGGGCGAAATGATTCTTGGTACCTCTGCACAGCCTGGGTCAGAAGTACCTCCCAGGTGCCTCAGAGGGTGGGAAGAGGGTGGATGGTGGGTGTCCTGGGGTAGGGCCACGGGTAGGGTGTTCCTCCCATTCTTTGTCCCTCCCATCTCATGTGCTTTGAGTGATCCCAGAGAAGTTGAGGGTTTGCTCAAAGTCACAACACTGGCACAGGGACGAGCTAGCTCAGAGCCCAAGGCGGCCTAAGTCCAAAGTCCATCCTCTCTCCTTTCTTACCCCCTGCTCACATTTACATAGAGATTCACAGTTCTTAGTGTGCTTTCACTCATAGCTCTTTTTAGGAAAATCACACACATTTGGCCTATTTGACACTGTGTTTATATGTTTAAACGACGCCCCCAGGGGGCTCCTGCTGGCCCCGGGGAGTGTGGGGCTGGCCTGAGGACCCAGGTGTCCTGACCCCAGACCAGCATCCTTCCCGTGACTCAAGGACAGAGCAAGGTATGGTGCCCCTCAAAGGAGGGACACCAGGGCAGAGCTTATCTTTCAATTCTTGCATGAAAAATTAGTTGATGATCCAGGAGATTTTACTTCAATGTAACAAACATCAGACTGGAGAGTCATAAAATCAGTTTTTGTTTGCTTCTGTAGATGCTTGGAATCATGGTATTTTGGCATCCGAGGGAAGAAAGATCTTTAGAACTTTACTCACATGAATGCACACATATGTACAATTACCCCATTTGTGCATGCCTGAACACACGCGCGCGCACGCACACATGCACACACACACACACACACACACACACACACACACACACGAGCTTCTCACTCTGTGTGGTGGTTATGTTCTGTAACCCTGCAGCAAATACTGAATTCATGAACACCGAATCTTTGCTCCCAGGGGAAACAGAGCATTAGGTTCCTTTAAGTCTCTGGTTGCAAGGTTTTCATCAACCGATCAATAGAACACTTTGCACTGTGTGTTTCTGCTTGAAGACGCCTTATGAAAGACCTGTTGATTCACCAACCTTCTCATAGCCAACAACACTGTAACTCAGGAAGCTTATCTAACGCACATTTTTTTTCCATTAGAAAGATCACGGTCCTTTTGCACGTGCAGATCCTCGGCGGTGGTTCCGCACTACACTTGGGAGGCACGTGAGACAATGAACTCACTCAGACAGCACAATGTGAGACGGGATAGCACAAAGACAGAGAAGAGGACGCCTGTTTACAGGTGAGCCGCGGCAGAGGCTGCCTCCCTGCCTCAGCAGGAACACGCAAGGCAGCACATCCAATGATTCGGGGCTCTGCGTGCGTCTGTGCGTGGCCACGAACGCGCCATGAGAACAGATTTGGGGATTATAAGTACATCGTAGCGAGGGGCGCGTTCGTACGCACAGAAGCGAGAGCCCCAGGGAGGACGCAGATACTGTGCTTGTGGACCTTTCTGCTGGCGGCTCCGTGGAGCGAGCACAGCATGGAGGTGTGAGGAGGATGCAGCCCCAGGGCTGGCTTTGCTCAAGAGAAGGGATCCTTTGAATGGGGTAGCAGGGTAGGCGAGAGAGGACAGAGGGGCGGCAGGAGTGCAGAGGGAGGGCTGAAGTGTGGGGCTCTCCCTCTTCCCCCTCACAGTGTGGCAGGGCCTTGAGTGCTGCTTCCCCACAACTCCCTGCAGGCTGCAGCCTCTCCCCTCTCTCCACTCTTGCTCAACTTGGCACTCAGAGTGACCGTCCTTTCCGGTGGTCTCCCAGGTAGGGGAGTCCTTGGGTTTCTTGACGGCCCCCCTGGGCCCCGCCCTCCATTTGCTCATTTTCAGCCCTCCCGCTCCTTGCCAGGTCTTGGCCGCCTACTCCCATTGACAAAGTGGACCGTGTCAGGAAAGCTCATTGAGTGAGTCAGCCTAGGGCCGAGACCAGCGTCCAGGGCGCTCGGAGGTGATGACAGCGGCAGCCCTGGCCAAGCGGGGGTGTGCAAGACGCCTGGCTCCTGGAAACAGCCGCCACCTTGCTCTCCAGGGACACGGGGCTGCTGCCTCAACACCCAGTGCCCCCGTAGAAGGACTATAAACCCTGGGCGTGCAGGGGGCAGCGTGAGGATGCCTGGGCTGGGGCTTATCAGCCTTTGACTGTGGCAGTGCCCTTTCCTCTCTGGGCTCAGCACTGGAGCAGATGGCCTGCGTTCTACTCCACCTCCATCATGCCTCACTTTCCTCATCTGTAAAACGGGGTGCCAACCTCATAGGGTGGTTATAAACATTGCACTGAGCATGAACATTGCATTGAGTGGACAGAAATACATATGTATCTATAAACACACACACAACACTTAGAACAGTGTCTGCAAAGTCAACTCTCTAGAGCATTAGTTTTACTATATTGTGGTTATTATTATTACTGTCCTTATCTCTAAAGTATGCTGAGGGCTAAATGATTTCCAAGGTCTTTCTTTCCCCTCCTGCTCTGTTACTGGGGATGCACCCTTGCTGTGTGACCTTGGGTAAGACCCTTCTCTCTGGGGACAACCAGGTTCTGATCTCCTAAGCGAGGAGCTGGGACTCGCACCCCGAGAACATGTCACTCTGAAGTAAGGTTAAAGCGACTCCCAGGGTGGGGTGAGCTGATTATTTTGGCATCTCCTGGGGCTGCTACTGAGAAAAGCACTTAAAGAATTAGAATAACAGTTTATATTTGTGGTGGACTTTGAAAGCTCTCATTCACCGAGTTGACCAGGCACGCACTCTCCTGAACTTCCACTGATTTATTAGTCCACATTACACTGCCAGGAGGGAGAGATTGTTTCCATATAACAGAGAGCTCAAGCAACTTACCTTAGGACACACAGACACTAAATGCAAAGTCCAGATCTAACCTAGAAAACCCTGATTCCAGATTTTCCAGATTTTCATCATTGGAAGATAATAGAGGCGTTACCTCCAGAGTGTGTTAACCTTTGGGAGGGTCAGACATCTCCATGAAAAGCTGAAAGCTGCTACATAGCCTCATCCCCCTCAAAGTTCAAACATATCCACATGGGAACACACAGAGAATTGTCTCAACGTCAGGAGTTCCAAGCATCTCAGGCAAAAAACATACACAAAGCCTACATTCTCTCACAGCTCTCCAGGATACATTCACCTCCGCACCAATGCTGCTGTGATGAGAACTGTGACCTAAAGGGGTCCTCCATTCCATCAACATTCATGTCTGATTTCTAGAAGGTTGCTCCTTCAACACCCCTGACCTTTTTGTCTTCAGCACCTTGGCCCCACTGGGCCTGCTCTACGCTATAGAATTGTCTTCCCATGACAATTCTCCAAGTTTCTAAAGAAGCTGGCCACACCATCTCACGCCTTTCAGGGTGACTCCTCCCCTCATCGCGCAGTTCATTTTTCCCTGGACATTCTCATTTGTCAACTGTGGCCTCAAACACCAGAGCTCTGGACAGCCCAGAGCCCAGCACAGGCTTCCGTCCATGGACGGACCAGAGGGTACAGCGCTCTCTTTGTTCTGAATACCAGCCCTCCATTAATGGGCCCCCAGAGTGGACTGCATTTTTAAAAACTTACTTTGTTTTGAAATATAACACGTACACAGAGGATGGCAAAGACAAAAATGAGAGTTCAATGAGCTCTTATGTGTCTGAACTGTTGTTGCTTGTGGATTTTGAGTAGTTGAGTCATAAAAAAATTATAATAGGCTGATTGTCTTTTTATTGTAACTTGAACTTCTCATGACTTAGGGGTTCCCTGAAAAATTACTTGCTGGTAGCATATTTCACAGACAAAAGGACCACCCAGATCGAGAACCAGACTTTTGCCTACTTGTGCCTCATCCCGACGACCCCTTCTCCCTCTTCCGCAGAGGTAAAGCCTAGTCTTTCAGGATAAGTTTGTTTTGGTCTTTCTTAAATGTTGTACCATCTAAGTATGTCTTCATTTAACGTGACGGTTACTTTCCCAGCTTCTGAATTTTATATAAGTGGAATCATATGATTAGACCTTCTTATGTGTCTGACTTTTGCCTCTGGTTGGGGAGACCCATGTAGTTCCTTGTTTTCTACTGCTGGAAATGTTCCATTTGTTTGAATACACTGCCATTTATCTATCTGTTCTATTATTAATGGGAGCATGGGCTATGTCCAGGTTTTGGGAACTAGGGGCAAGCTGCTATAAGCTCTGGTGCACATGTGTATGCATTTAGGGTAGGAATACCGAAGAGAAGAACTTCTGACAATAGCAGATGATGTTAATTATCTGAAGCAATATAAATTATCTGATATTAGATATCAGCTAATCTTAAGATAACATCAATGTCAAGCTCTATGCCAAAGCGGTTGTACCTGCTCACACTTACATTTTGTATGTGTGACTTTCAACTCTTTCATGTCCTCACCAGCACTTCACATTACTAAGCTTTTTAATTCTAGCTCTCCTGGCAGTTACATAGCAGCATCTCACTTGTGCCCACTGTCATTTATTTACTGGATATTTATGCATTAGAATTTTTGGTCACCTTTACTCAACTGACTCATACTGAACTTGTAGCCAAATCAAATAATGTCTCTGACAGATGAAGCTGGTTAGTCACCTCTCCCCTATTGCCTTCAGTGGGATTTTGGGTCCCCAGGACCAGATCCAAACATTCTTAACAATAATACAGCTCATATTTATTGAGTCCCTACTGTGTTCCAGGCACTGAGCTATGTGCATGACATGTATACAGTCTCATAATCATCAACCAGCTGATGAAGCCAATACTATTACTATCCTCATTCATAAGGTGGGGGAGGTTAAGTAACTCGCCCAAGGTCTCACAACAGGTGGTGTAACCTAGAGCCAAATCAATGCCTTTGGCCTCTCTCACCTATTGCCTGCCAAAGATGGGTACATTCAACCACATTGAAAGAAAAACTTTAAAAATGGAATAAAATGGACAGATAACTGTCCAATGGAGAAAAATAGTTGCAAAGCATCTCAAACATTTAATATTCTTAATATGCAAGGAATTTTTTACAAATTAATTAAAAAAACAAGCACCTCAATTAAAAAAAATGGCCAAATGTTTCTGGGGTCAGGTCGGTCTGGGCATTTCTGCATACTTTTTAATGTTCCTGAACCCCGACCACGCATATGAACAAATTTATGACTCAGAGAAGTTCCACAGTAAAAATTTACTTAACATAGAGTGTTCCAAACCTATTTGACCAAAATAGCTGTAAGCATCTTGAATAATTATAATTCTTTGGAACAGACTTTGAAATATGTTGAACTCTATAATAACCACGGCTTCCTCTGGTTTCCAGTCTGGCAAGACTTTCAACAGAGGAAACGACACTACTGACATTTGGATGGGGTGAGTCTTTGCTGTGGGGGGCTGTCTTGGGCACCATGGGGTAGATGCCAGATGCCCATAGTGCCTCCTCCACTCCCAGTTGTGACAACCCAAATTGCCTCCAGATGTGACCAAATGCCCCCTGGGGTGTGAAACCCTCTCTCTTCCCATAGGAACCCTGGGTCTGACCTGGCTGATTCTAAGGAGCTCACAGGTCTCACCTCCTCCTGTCTAAGTCCTCTCTGAACTGTGTGGTGTTGCACTGTTTTGGCAGTGTCTCGATGTGCCTCTGACACCCATTACCTCTTTTAAATACAAGAAGGTACAGGCCCATCTATTGTCTGGGAGTCTTTATTGTTCATTAGAATTCCTTAAATAGGTCTCCCTGGTGGCGCAACAGGTTCTCAGCACTATGAAGCTATCTGCAGCCACTGCAGCACAAGTTCGATGCCCGGCCAGGGAGATTCCCACATGGCGCAGCAGACCTCTCCTGCCTCGCCCGCTACTCCCCTCAGCAGTGTACTTCAATCGATCTGCCTGTCTGCTCCCCACTCTGTCTCTGGTGAATGCTCTCACCACCCCACACCTCTGGCCTACACCCCAGTTCTTGTACGCATAAATAAATAAATCTTAAAAAAAAAAGAATTCTTTAAATATCCAGGCACGTCAAGCCATGCAGTTCTCCCAACACAGAATGGCTTTCTATCTTCTACCCGCTAGGTGGGATGAAGCTCTTCCTTCCACCCCCATACTCCCTACATGGCCTTCTATTATACCCCAACACCTCTCATTTATATTATACTCATTTATTTATGTGACCATCTCCCCAACTCCTTGAGAGCAGGACTGGGCCCTATTCATCTGCTGATCCTCAGTACCAATCAGTAATAAATAAATAACACATAGATGTCTAATATGTATAAACAGTAGATCAAAAAAGGAATAAAATGTAACTGAGGCTGGGTCAGCAGTCTCATCCCTGGGTCCTAGGTAGGTTTCTAGCTACACTGAGCTCTCCTTGCTGGCTTTCTCCAGACAATCTTCCTTCTCTAGAGAAGGGAGAAGTGCCATGGAAGGTGCCAGTTTTGTGTGTCGCCCTCTCAGCCGCGACTCTGACATCATCTGCCCAGCTGGCATGTCCAGACTGTTTTTGATGGTTTTCTCATTCCAAACAGAAGAGAAAAGTCCTTTTCCTTTGATCTCAGCGTTTTTGCAAACTTTGGTTTATTCTGGTCAGTGGCATTTTTTATCCCTAGAGATGCATCTTCCTTTCCATATTCCGGGAATCCTTTCTGGACGTGAGTGTCTCAAAGGGGACCCTCCTTCCTCGTGCCAGCTTCCCCCAAGCATTGTGTCAGTTCCTTAAGAATTTCCTCTTTTGATTTCCTGTCTGGAATTATTTTAAGCTTCAGAAACAGAAATGAATTCTTGGTGGGGGGGCTCTAACTCTTCCAGAATTATCCAAGATGGTGGCATTGGGGGGCAAGAAAGGGACAGGTTTGAGAAACAGTAACAATGGTCCAATGACCGTCTGGACATGGAAGTGGGGAGCCAAGGCCCAGATTTCTGTGCTGAGACAGTGGCCAGACCGGTGGCTCCTGCGGCAGAACTGGTAACAGGACGAGGATGCAAATGAGGGGGGGGAGGCTACCTGGGCAGGTGGGCACATGAGCCCCTGAGGTCTCCACTGGATGGGCAGCGGAGGTAATGGGACATAAGGAACTGGTGGCCTGGGTAGGAGATGTGACGGGGGCTGTTGAGTTGAGTTTCCACACTTGGAACTGACACACTCTGACCACTCGTCACCACAAGTCAGCTGTGACTGAGATGGTGGGTGAAGCCGAGGGAAGCGCTCAGAGAAAATGTGCTGGTGAAGCAGACACAGTAAAGACAGCGCAGCAAGAAAAGCCCTGGAAGGAGACGGTGAAGAAGGTGTGACCAGAGGGAGGGAGGAGAAGCGGGCCCTGCCCTGGAGGAAGAGGTCTGGGACAGACAGGCAGCCCGCAACTTGTTTTTCTTTTTCTTTTTTCTCTATATCTACTTTTTTCTCAGATTTAAAAAATTAATTAATTAATATATATTTTACAACATTGTTCATTTGTTTTACACTGTTTGTTTTCTTTTCTCAGGTGTAGACTCCAAAGAATTTCCACCACCAGTTCCCCCGTGTGCCATCTACATAGTCCCTTTGCTCTTCCCACACTTTTTTTGGGCCCTCCCCCCACTCCCTTGCAGTGTCTCTGAATTATAGTTGTTTGTTTATTTTTGTTTTGTTTCATTGTGTTTTTATTGTTATTGTTTTATTTTTTTTCCTTGATGCCTTATTTGGTTCCCCTATATCCCTCCTAAAAGGAAAACCATCCGATATTTTTCTTTCTCCTTTTTTAAATGTTTTAGAGCGGTCAACTCAGATGTGGACAGCTAAGTGTGTACTGAGTGAGCACTGGAGACTGGGGGAAGGGGCTGGAGCCACGTGGGAGGGGGTGGAGGAGGGGACGGGAGGAGGGGACAGAGTGGTCTCTAAAGAGGGAGTCAGTCAATTACTTTCTCAACCAAAAAAAAATGGCCCCATATATGGCGGCGACAGTGCTGGGGCCTGTGGTATAAATCCCGGCCCTCACGGTGGTGCTTTTTAGGGACATGTAATATGGAGGGAGAGTTCATCTTAAAGACATTTATTAGAATTACATAATTCAACCGATGAAGAGACCATGACTTGCTCAAGTTCACACACATGTCAGAACTGGGGGTTGAACCCCTCGCGGCCGGGCCCCTCGTGGCCTTTGCTGCCTGATGGGATTCAGTTCGGAAGAGAAGACGCAGATGGTCTAACAGGGTGGGGAGAACAAGGCTGGGCAGGGCAGGACTACTTATGCCTGGTTGCTGCTGGTCCTGCTGACTCTGCCGAGGACAACTATGTTGGGCCTTGCCCAGGCACGGGTCCCCACAGAGGGGCTGGCAGCACTGGGGTTCATGTGTTCTCACCTGTTCTGTTTGAGCCTGAAGCTTGAGAGGTGGCCCGTGGTCACCCTCACCCGCCATATTCCCGTCCCCCTTCCTATTTGGGAGTAAATCCTCCTTTCCTGCAGGGACCCTAAAATCTGGTTCAACTGGGCCTGAACATAGCTCTGAACCCCCTTGTTAGGGTGGGCACAGCCCAAGCAAGCTGATCTGTGCCCACAAGATTAGGCAGAAATGCTGGGAATCATGGGGTTTTTCTTCCCCGGGACCTGGGGGGACCAACCATACTTCTCTTGACTATGTGAAGAAAATACCAAGTCGAGACAAACAGAACCAAAAACAGACTGAGCTCGACTGTTTTCCTGAGAGCTTCCGGACCCAGCTCTGCCCAGATCTATGTAGAAATACTAGATAGAACTTTCTAGACTTCCTGATGGTCTGACCCAATGAAGTATATTGGGTCTATATTCCTCCCATATATATATTCCTTCCCCCTGAATTTGAGTTGAGTTTCCACACTTGGAACTGAGACAGTCTGACCACTAGGGTTTGTCACGACAAGTCAGCTGTGACTGTGTCAGATGTATTACTCAGTTTTGCAGAAACTCACTGATTTCCAGGGAGCCATGTGTATTCATCACTTTCTAGGAGCGAGCTCTGTGGGCGATAAAGGCATGAGTAAGACGGAGCTGTGGAGATGACAGCAGCAATGAAACAAACACTCTCTATACAACTCTTTCAGCCTTTTCTCTGAAGCCACAATCACAGAAAACAATTAGTAATTCCAGGTAGTGTTTGGCCGGTGGTGGGGGAGTGGAGGGGGCCTCTGGGGCTCACTAACACTCTGTTCTGGGTGACTTGGTGAGGTGGGGTGGAGGAGGACAGAGATTGGGGGGCACGTAGTTTGGGGGAGTCATGTGAATGTTAAGGGGAGCGAGGGTCAGCGCACTTACCTTCCCCATTCCAGCGTGGGCATGTCCCAGCTTGACCACCACGGGGAAGTGGGGGGCTGTGAGCTGGAAGAGACACAAGAGCATCATTAGCACCCCAGGGTGACCACCAGGGCCTGACCCTGCCCGTTCTGCAGCAAGATGCTGTCATCTGATGACCCCACAGAGTGCTGTGACCAAGCACCATTTGGATGCAGAAACACCTTCCATGCTGGTGTTTTCAGCTCGCAAGGCTGCTCCCAGCTCTTGAGACCAGCCAGCCCGGGGCAGCCACTGAGCTGGACAATGGCACAGTGGAACAAACACTGGTTTCTAACCCTGCTTTACCCTCATGCAACCTGAGGCTGGTTACTACAGGATCTGCGCCTCAGTTTCCTCATCTGTAAAATGGGGGTGATAAGAGCACCTGTCCATGGGGATCTTGTGAGTTACTACATGTGAATGGCAGTTCGGCGACTTCCGTCACAGCTCTGGCTCACGTTACTCCCCCAACACCTTCAACTATCTGAGAACTCTCCTTATCTCCTTGAAGAGTGATGCAAACCAAACTATGAAGTATCTTAATAAAAGTGGTCACAACCACCAGTATTCACTGACCACACAGTGTCAGGAGTTTGCTGGGAGCCTGTGCTGCGTTATCTCCTTCAGAGAGTTATACCTGGCTAGGGCAGCTAGCCAGGCCCAGTTGGCTCCCTGTTGCTCCTCAGCTTCTAGAACATTGCCTGGCCCAAGGAAGGTGCTTGATACTGACCCTGTGTTTCAGCCAGTCCTCTCAGCTTGCACACTTTCCCCTGAGATACGGAGGAGGACAGCAGGGCTCCAAAGATTTGGTGTTTGCCCTTGAGATTGCCCTTGTCCAAGGTCACTTGGCTAGGAGGAAAGGAGGACAGGTTCAAACCTAGGCTATGTGTTTCCCCCTTGATGCTGTTCATATGGTGCTTGAGATCATTTGCTTGGTGTCTGGAAATATATTTGGAGTTGAAAACCACATTTATCCTTTCTAGTTATTTAGTAAGAAGATCACTCCTTTCACATAGATGAATCCCAGTCAGCGGGAATCATGTTCCAATCTCTATGCCGTACAGGTGTCTGTTCCAGTTCCTGTGTCCTGGATTGTCCCCTGACAATGCCGTCCATTTTGACCCTTGGGGTCCCTGAAGGAGGACCCCTTCCCTCTTGAAGCCCAGGGCCTAGTATGGCACATAGGAGCTGCAGCAAAGGGGGCCCCACAAGTCACACAGCCATTTGAGGGAGCTCATCTCAATTAGACCCGGTTCCCCACCAAAAGGTGCCCCGAAAAGCAACCAAGAAAGGGCATTTTCATTTCACAGATAAGAACGTTGAGACTCCCAAGGCAGATACTGGGAAGAGGTGAGCTGGGACTTGAACTTGGGTCTATCAGACTCCAAGCTTGACATGAGTGTTTTACTCTGGGGTCTAGCACAACAGCTTCCTGTTGTTGATGCTGAATAATAAAAAAAAAAAAAACAACTACCCCCTTAAGCTAAAATGAACCATATTCTGGTGGCTACCAGGACAAATATATCTTTTTAAAGAAGACAATATTTGATTTTGATTTCAAAAGCAGTATGTCCTCACCACAAAAGCTTCAAAGATGTAATAAAACACTGTTTGTCTATATAAAGAAGACAACAAGACACTAAAAATCACCCTCAGACTCTTAAGTTTTGTTGTATTATCTGCTGATACACTTTACAATAGCCAAGAGCCTGAAATTGCCTAAGTACCTATTGACAGATGAGTGGATAAAGATGTGGGATTGACACATGGTGGAATATTACTCAGCTATAAAAAAGATGAAGCCCTGCCATTTGCAACAGGGCCTAGAAGAGATGATGTTTAGTGAAATAAGTCAGAAGGGGAAAGATGAACCCGTGTAATTTCACTCACAAGTGGCACATAAGAAATCCTAGACTGTCAAAATATCAACAAGGACGTAAAACAATGGTACTTCATTTAAAAAAAAAGAAACAAAGGAAGTAAATATAAGAAAAAAATAAACTTATATCCGTGGCCACCAGGAGGAAAGGGAGAAGGGAGTGGGGAAATTGAGAAACTTAGAGTAGTATTTATGGACACTGATAGAATGTTGTAATTCAATGTTATGTCAATAAAAATTGAAAAAAAAAAAAAAGAAAGTGGGTGTTACAGTATTGCAAATTGAGGGAGCCCACCCACTGCATTTACTGAGAGTCTCATAAAGGTGAGGGCTGGTGCCAGGCACTTGCTACAGGCTAGCTTTCTTCCCAGCCCCCACGTGGTAGATAATGAAATCAGCAGCAAAGCATGAGCCTAAGGCCAGGCAGTTAGGAAATGGTGGCCCTTCTCCCTGCCACCCATGTCTTCCCCTTTCCCCTTCCCCTTCCCAAGCTGTTCAAATGGGTTTCAAAGGCCATTCCCACTTCCACTCGTTTGCAACATGCCAGCCCTCCCGAACACAGACAGGTCACAGAGGACAAAAAACATCTTGTCGGCTATTTTCTCTCTTCCCTTCCCAACAATAGCTTTATTTAGTTCCCGGGGGCGCCAGGCCTGCACCAGTCTCTCACAGGCCCCCTGCCCGGCTCACATGCCCCGGGGGCTCCAGGGCTCAGGGCTGCCAGCTGGCTGAGAGGCCTGACAGCCTTGCAGAGCGGCCCTCCACCAGAGATCCTTGCCCTGATAAGGGAACTATTCAAAAGCCTCCCAAGAAACCAAAATAAGGGGGGTGGGGTGACCCATTCTCATGCTTGGTGTGCTCTTGGGGGGATGGAGTCAGAGTGGTAGGAGACTGGAGCAGCGTTGCACCGACCTTGCCTTCAAGTCAGGATGTTGGATGGCAGTGAACTGAGAGGCCTGTGCGGCTTCATATGGAAGGAGGCCATTCTCTCTACGTTCAGGACTCTCTGCAGAGTTAAAGACATTCCGGGTCTGTTCCTGGCTAAGAGATGGAACAAGCAAGGCCTGGAAGTCTGGAGGAGGAAATCAAAGACCCAAGAAGCCTGGGGAGACTTCCAGGAGGAGCTGGGCCTTATTCCCAGCCTGGGAGGCTCTGCCTGATGTAACTCTTGGCCACCTCTTTTGGGTCTTTTGGGGGCGGGGGAAGGAAACCTGATGCCCAGGCTGTGAAGAGGGAGCATGATGAAACCTTGGACAGAAATGGGGCAGCCCAGAAACAGGGTTTGTTACAGGTGTTTAAAAAGATTCATTCAAAACAGAGAACAGAAACGCCCAGACTGTTGTCTGATGAACCTTATTCTTGGGATGTAATATCTGACAGAATTTTCTTGGAATATAAGTACTGCAAATAAAGATATTCCTGTTGGGAGGGAGGAGAATGGACAAGCTGGGCCTTCAATGTTGTGACAAATCCATAAAATATCATTGGGATAAAGGAAACTGGTCAAGAGAAGACAAGTTGATAGAGAACTCCTGACCATACTTACAAGGCTCTGTAGTCTCCCCCCGACCCCCCACCAAGTCTCCATCTTATACAGGTTCCTCCACCAGCATGTCTGACCCAGGCTTGTTGGCTTTTTTCTGACTCTGATTTTAGCTTTGCTTCCTCTGGCCACAGGGCCTTTGCATATGCTATTCTTAGACATCCCAGCTCCTCCTATTCATGATTCGGATCACAGCTCCAATGTTACTTCCCCAAGAAGCTGACTGTCACCTCCCCACTCAGACAGCTCCTCGGTCTGCTCTTTCTTCTTCTTGGCTCCCGTGTTTGTAGTTTATCTGTGCGGCTGCTGGAATAAGGTCAGACTCCTTCACTCGACCAGAAGCTCCATGAGAAGCTGTGGGTCTGTGTCTGCTGCTGCTCAGTACTGAACCCTCACACCCCCTGAATTTTCTGCTTCCTTGAACCCTGCCCCCAGTGGGCCAACAGGCACCTCCAACTCGACATTTCCAATCAAGCTCATGAACTTCCCACCAGAAATGCTCTCTCCTCTTCCTGTACCTCAACTTCAGTCAATGGTCATACCATACACCCAGGGGCCCAATATTGGGATTCCGTGGGTCTTCTTCCTTCGTGTCTCTGCCCCATAGCAAGGGCCGGCATGCAGGAAGGGCGCAGGAGATGCCTGTTGGGCGAGAGTTGTGGTCTCACTACCCAGCCTCATGCTCCCTGCCCTTAAAGCCCACCTCTGAACACTCACAACTCCCCTGGTGTATTTCCAATGCCTGCAAACTCCTTTCTGTGTGTCTTGGAAAAATACTGGTAGCATATTTAGAAAAATTAAACTAAACCTGCCCTACCAAAATACAAACATTCCTTTCTCTTACATTTCCTGTTTCCCTGAGAAACGGAATAGTCAAAAATAAACATACTGATAGGATGGCAATATTTGTCTGCAAATATGCTTTTCTTGTTCTCACCCCTGTGATGTTTACGGCACAGGACAGGCCCGGGTGTTCCTCCCACGGGGCTTCTCCAGGGTGCTGCCCATAATTCAGACAATATCCCAGCAAAACTGCGTCTGGGGAGGCTCTGAATGACCCAAGGACTCAAGGCCACGCTGAACCCCATAGATACATGAGGTCACGGAACATTTCAACCCCAACCCCACCCTCAGATTTTCCATTGTAATTTCCTCTTAGTCAGTCTCTAGGTGGGGAAAAGCACCCTTAGGTGCGATGGACCCACTTTGGGGAATTGTCGCTCCTTTCCTTAAGTTCAGAAAATAACTGAGTAGTAATTGCACTATTTCAGCATCCACATAACTTTGCATCACTTTTCAGGTTAAAGGTAAATGCAAGACTTTGGCTAAAGGGACCCTTAATGGTGTTGCACAGAGCAGATGCTGTTGACTTGGGACCCTAAGCAAAGGGAATATCATTTCCTCTGGTTCAGGCCAACTCTGTGATGCGCCATAGAATGAGGAGGAAGAACAAATTCAGGCTTTGAAGTCAGAAGGATTTGGGACTGAACACTACTGGTGTCCCTTCCTACTGGAGCATCCCAGGCAAGTTTTTTTTTTTGCCTCTCCAGGAACCTCAATGGCTTCATCTGTAATTGGGAATAAACATCCTAGTAATTAAGATCATTGGGAAGATTTGAGTTTGTATGTAAAATACACGGCACACCTAGGTCCTAGGCAGAAATTCCCTGCGGATCATTTGAACTAACATTTGTTTAAAATCAATCCCAAGTGCCCAATGACTACCTGGTACAGTTATGCACATTTCGGAGGTCACTAAATGAATGGGATGGACTGGTCTGATACACCTCTCTTATAGGATGACTCTATGTATTTATTATTATGTAGAAATACACTTAACTCTGACTGTACACTGCCTGGTTTTTAGCCTGTAAATGCAGTGTAATCTTCTATTTAGTGTGATGAGATCTGACCCACCATTGCTGCAGTAACAGTGTCTCAAAAAGTAACAGCTGTATTGAGATACAATCTTGTATCATTAAATCGGAGACAATTCACTGTGTGTTATATATTCAGAAATATGCAAGTATTGTCACTGTCTAATTTCAAAATACTTTATCTGAAAAAAAAGTAACTCTAGTCCCATTACCTGCCCCTCCTCATTCATCCCATCACCCCAGTCCCTGGTAGCCAGTGGTCTACTTTCTCTCTCTGTAAACTGGCATATTCTAGAAATTTCATATGAATGGAATCATACCATATGTGACCTTTGGTGACAGGCTTCTTTTATTTAGCATGTGTTTTGAGGCTCATTTGTGGCACAGGTCAGTACTTCATCCCTTTGCAGGGCTAAATAGTACAGACGCTGTTATAAAATAGTACAGATGCTGTTATAAAGGCCTGGGTGTGTATTTATAATGACAGCAGACCAAATGACCACCTTAGCAAGTTTCACAGAACAAGGATAACACTTGGCAGTGCTGTGGACCAGAAATGATGACCACATCTCATGAATTGATGATATTGAGAGGAAGGGGAATTTTTAGCTGGCAAACTCACACTGGCTTGCAGGTACTTGTACCCTGTGGGTGTCAAAATTGTCTGCCTCACTCTCCATGGTTTCTTCAGCCCTGCAAGTGGAGAACCTGAGCCAGATTGAGACTCCAACTATTAGAACAAAGAAGATTTTGCTTCTGGTGCATCCTCAATGCCTTTGTCATCTGATGAACAAGTTGATAAAGAGAAAGACAAAGAGTGAAGAAAGTCCAGGGGCTGAAATCTGATTTTATGACACACAAACTGTATCTCAATACAACTATTATTTTTTAAGGCACTATCACTGCAGCAATGGTGTGTCAGACCTCACCATACTAAATAGAAGATTACACCAAATTTATAGGGTAAGACCTGGCAGTGTGTAGCCAGAGTTGAAGGAAGCATTTAGAAATATTGATACCAACTCTCTACTAAGAAAGAAAGCTATTTAGGATTCTCTCTCCCCCTCTAAGGACTAGTGCCCCTTCCCCTTTGAAAACAATCTTAATTTTCCAAAGCTTGGGTCCTGGCTACCTTCAAAGCCATTCAGAGGACGTTTTGAGGTATGGGGTTTACGATGTCACCAACACAGGTAAAATTGTGATTACCCTTCTATATTTATTCCCAAGTTTGCTTAAGGTCCCTGAGAGTGAGGACAGTATTCATTTTTCTCATTGTTTGCCCCAAACAAAACAGGCATTCAAGAAGCGTTATGAATTCATTAGTAAATGAATGTAGAATTGCAGAATGTTGAGAGCCACATAAATATTAAGTTTGGGGGGAGAAAGGACGGCCTGAACAAACTCCACAGATAGGTTTTTATGGACCCCACCCCCACCCCAGACCAAAGAGATCCAAGACACCAAGGACTACAAATCCCTTAATGCCATCATCACCAAAGGGAGGATTGCTGGGGGCTGAGGGTAGAGTTAAGCAGCCAGGTTTAGTCTATAACCAGACATAAGCAGGTAGAAATACACTTTCAATTTGGGGGGCATGTGACAGAGGGATGATTGTGCACTCCAATAATGGAGTAATATTCGTTCCAAACCCAGTGAATGTCACCCCTTGTCCAGAGAAGATATAAGACACGCTGCTTCTCCCCACTTGCCGGCAGGGACTGGAGCTTTGAGGGAGAGAAGGGCCAGTGCGGGTTTCTCCTATCCCCCTGCACATGGGGCCAGACAGGCACCCCAGGGCAAAGGTGTGGGTGCCAGGAGGGACTAGGACAGCAACTCAGGGACAAAGCTGAGGCCTGGAGTCTCTGCAAGTTCTTTACGTCACAGTGTGAAAACAGACTTGGCTGGAAGGACATACCTGGCTCGTGGCAGGCCTGCAAGGCAGAATTCGGGGAATCCGAGGTTCCCTAGGGATGTGGGGTGGTGACAAGCATTCTGGGCAAGCTGGGGGGAGAGTGGAGGGACCCCAGGGCAGGGTGCTGCATGCCAGGACTTGCTCTTCTGCCCGGGAAGGTGGGCGGTGAGTGGTGAGCGGAGCCACGGGCTGCAGAGCAGCAGGCTGGGCTGGACCGTCTGTGCTCGCTCTGCCGCTTGGGATGAACTGGGAAATTTCCAGCTTCTCTCAGGGAGGGGAAAACTACTAGGAAGGACCCAAACAGACAGCGGAGCCTGTGCCAAAGGGTGAGACAAATTCCGGGTGTAGGGGCCCATTGAAAGGAGGAGTCATACTGGCTGCTGGTGAGAGGCAGTGACCACTTGCTGTCTACATGTGATGGGCTAGTGGACTAGACACACCTCACTTTATCTCCTGAGGGCTGTGCGTAGTGCTGGGATTACTCCCAACTCATAAATGATAAAACCGAGGTCAGAGTTCATGTTTCAGGACCAGATTGTTTCTCACACCTTCCCCAGGGGGATGCAGAGAGAACCTACCTCCTACCCTCAGGGGTCCCACAGGCAATTGGGGGCATCAGGTCTATAAGTGGATGATTGCAGCTCAAAAAGAGAATTAGGATAAAAAGTGATAGAAACGAAGAAGAGCAAGGTGTCATCTAGGGCTTGGGATAGGGAAGAGGAGTCACAGACAAAGGGACATTCGTATTGGGCTTTGCAGATCAAGTAGGAGTTTGCCAAATAGAGGAAAGGGTGGCCCAACACCAATTCCTGAGGACTGGGGACACACCAGGGCCAACCACAAGGGTAGAGGTCAGTGGAGGGTGATCCAGGGAACTGGGACTGGCAGGGTTTCAGTCAAGAAGGACTTACTAATGCTCTCTCTAAATAAGGACACACACACAGCCTTTGTATTGTGTGTGTGTGTGTGTGTGTGTGTGTGTGTGTAAAACACTGCCTTGAATGTATAAATTAAAACCACACCACAAGTTTGGTTATCCTGTTTTGGAATTTTTAAAAATATACCTGGAACCTTAAAAAAAGCACTGTCCTCATTTTCAGAAATACATACTGAAGTATTTTCTGATGAAAGGACATAATGTCTTGTATTTGCTTTGAAAGGACCCAGTATGGGCTGGGGGTGTAAAGGTGACAAAGCTGGGCATGTATTGAAGGGGGGTAAGGGACATAGGAAGGCTCATCAGGCCACTCTAATTTGACTTATGTCCGAACATTGCCACAACAAAACAATTGCTTTTGTTTTTTTTTAAGAGGGGACTTCCCTCTCATACTGAGAGTTCCTGGGGAGCCCCCCAGATAGTCTTCCTAGGGAGAGAAGAGGAGGAATGAAGGGGATGGAGGGGAGACTGGTTGAAAAGTCGATTGGAGCCAGCTTGTAAAAAGCCCTGTAAACTATTCTGAGAGGTTTGGACTTAATCCCACGAATGATGGGAAGGCCAGTAAAGAATTTTTAGTAGGGGAATGACACCATTAGATTCACAGTTGGGAAAGAACACTTCGAGCCGGTGTCTAGGAGATAGAAGGGGTACATGTGTACATCTGGGGAGGAGAATTGGGGGTCAGGCAGGGCCTGAGCCAAGGCCCCTAAGGGGCATCTCAGCAGCCCTCCTCTCTGCTGTCTCAGGGCTGTGCCGCCTTGGAGGAGCCAAGCAAAGGCAGCGGCCACTGGGTAGAGAGAGGAGGGGCGGGTCTTCAGGGCCTCTCTTATCTCAGTCTTTCTGGTATCACACTCTATGGTGGCTCCTTGTCACAACAAGTCATTACTTACTGTCACGTCAGTAGGAATACCTTACTATCTTTTCTGGCTGGTTGCAGTAGCCTGGGCCGGCCCATCTTCCTCCCAACTTATCCCCAAAGCTGGCCTCACGCCCGGTCACAGGCCCTGTCCAGTGGCTGCAGGAAGCGCAGCGCAGGGCTGCCCCAGGTCACGAAGTCTCCGGTGGATGAATGGAGAAATCTAGCATGGCGTCAGCTACATGGTCGCCCCAATAACATCTGCGCTTGGACTGAACTGATGAGGAACTGCAGGACCGTGGGCCCCAGGCGGGCAAGGAGGGTTCAGCCCTCCCCTTAGGAAAAAGCAATTTCCTCTTAGCACAAGAACTTCCCAAAAGGCAATGGATTCTAAGCCGAAAAAAAAAAAAAAAAGACCAGGAAAACAAAACCGGCCACAAGGTTTGCCCGTTAATATGTCAGCCCTTGAAACTTATGTCTCCATTTCTCTCTTGGCTCCTTGATGAGGTGCTTCCTCCATTTCAGATGGATGGTGTTTTCCCCCCTTTCTATAAAAAGCTTCGAGATGCTTTTAAATTAGGCAAATGAGCAAGGGCAGTGTTCATTTTTTCCCCCTTTCATTTTGAAAATGTGTGGCGTGCCAAAAGGCCTTTGGACGGAATGTTCAGAGGCTGCAGAATAGAACGGCAGAGGCTGCCAAGCTCCTAAATCACTAACCAGACAGGACAGTCTCGGCTCCTGGGACTCAGAGATCCCTGAGCTGGCACCTCGAGTCCCCAACAAGTGAAAAGATGGTCGTGGTAGCCACAGGAAAGGATGCCCTTACTGTGAAGATCTGGGGATCCCAAGTGGGCCCCCACCCCTTGAGCTCACCTCTCTCCCAGAATGGCCTCGTGGTGGAGCAAGCTGGGTTCTCTCCTGTAAAATTTCAGGGAGTAGGTCCGAGGCCAATACCCGCAACTGACTCACTAGTAACAGTGAGTCTCAGCTGCGGGACAGAGAGGCGGTGAGTGCAGGGGTCTCTGCCTCCCACCGCCCTTGCTGATCCTCTCTCTGCGGGGTCTGTGAGGGGTAGAGTTTGATCCTCAAAGTGTGGCTTTGGGCCAGCAGCAGTAGCACCGCTCGGGCCCTTGTCAGAAATGCAGACCCTTCCCCTGCACCCCAGCCCGACTGCTGATTCTGCACTTACCACTCCATGTTCAGGAGATTCGTGGGCACGGCCTGTGTTAAAGTCGCAAGCACTGGCCTGACTAATGATCTGATTTTAGCTAGTTGCCTGAGCTCTTGACTTCAGTTTACTCATGTATAAATTGAAAGGTGGCCACTTCAGTGACTTCTAGATCCGAAATCCTAGAAAGTTCAAATTCTGCTAATAGTGATCAGGCTTTGATCCAAAAATATTTATACCTAGCAGTTACACACCTGCTCCGAAATACCAGGTTCTGAATGGGTCAGGTCCTCACCAAGCGTTCAGAGGAGGCCACTGGGCCAGGCTGTGTCAGGATGAGGGGTGATATAAATAGCACCAAGCATCTGGAGCTTCCAAGGCAGTCCCATTTGAAATTCTGTGTCACAGTCTCAGCCCTGAAATCCCAAATTTGGGTTTGGAAAATACAGGCTCCAGCAGCATCAGACACAGTCTCAACTCAGGCAGAGATGCACTGAATTCACAGTTCCAGTGAATGGTATCTGTGTCCATGTCCTTCCTAAAGGCACTTTACAGGTCCCTCTAAGACAAGAAGTCTATTTCTCCAGCCCTGGACCTGAGACAGCCTTTTGACTTTCCTTGGCTAAGACAGTGCGGCAGAAGTGATGTTGGCATTCAGAGCCCAGTGCCCTTGAGCCCAGGATGAAGGCAGGAGGAAGACTCCCTGTAGAGCTCCTCGTGGGTACTGGTGAGGCAGGGTGGAGTTGTCCTCAGGGCCAGGAAGGGTTGGGTCTCCTGACTACCTTTGTCTTTTTCTGCCTTTCTTAGGGTGGGAATGAACTAGGAGCTCATTCATACTAAAGTGAAATTGACTTTCTCTACTGGTAGTCCTTGTAAACACTTGTAAAGCACTTTTAAAGGAGATCAATGACTTTGCTAAAAGACTGGAGCTCTAATAGAAAAAAAAAAAGCTATGCTGAGGGTTAGTAGGAAGTTGGGCTTTGCACCTGGCTATGTGGGAGGTGGTCAGCAAAAAGGTGCCTGGCTGAGGGGGTGCAAATGGGGGCTCGGTCCATGCTCCATTTGCTGAGCCGGGCACCTGCAAGTGGGGACTGCTAATCAGTTGGAAGATGTCCCCCCCGTAAGGGGTGCCTTTTTCCTAATTCACTCAAAGTTTTCATCTATGCTAATTTCCACTCCAAAGAGAAGGAGGAAGGATCTGTAGGTGACCAAGAGGTACTTGGGGCACCTACTGGTGGTCGGCTCTGTGTTGAGTGCTGCCTGTAGCATTTTCACTTTGTTTCCTCATTTCTCCAGCGCAGTAACTCTATAAGTTAGGCATTACTGTGGCCATCTTGAAGATGGGACAGCCAAGCTGAGAGTACTAAAGGAACATCCAAGTTTACCCTGCTTGGAAGTGGGGCAGCAGGCATCCCGACTCAGAGCCCACCCTCATGCCCAGGTGAGACTCGCCGGGTTGTGAGTGGAGACGGACAGGTAGGAGTCTTGGGCTCAGGTTCAGTTTGGCCTGCCTTACCTTGCCACCCCACTGCCTGCCCCACAGAGGATGGCCTGAGCCCGGTAAGCACCGGCGTGTGTGGACCTGAACCTCCGCAAAAGGCCCTGTTTACTTTCAGCCCCACAGCTGGCCTGGATTAGTCCAGCTTCATAAACAGCTTTCAGAAACCAGCGGGCTGGAAAAGTCCAATTTGTCCTGGCCAAGGTGCAGAGGCCCCACCCATATTCACCAGTGTCCCCCGTCCCGTGTCCCCAGGCCTGACCTCTCTGTTCAGTGGCCCATGTCCACCTTCTCAGCGCCCCCATCAAGATCATCACTTAACATCCCCCGCTCCCACACCAACTCCATCCCCACCTTCGTCAAGCTCTTGAAAACTGGAAGGGGAGGCTGAGAGGGGAAAATCCTCTCAGGTGGAGATGCTTCATTTCCCTTTGCTTTCACCTCTTTTCTGCGAGGCCTGCCCTGATTGACCTGAGGCCTAGGTCTTGAGGATGCTTGAGACAGCCCTGGGGCAGTCTGGGGCCACTGCAGAGGCCCAGGCACCTCATTCCTGAGGGGTGGCCGCAGAGAAGGGCAGCTGGGATGTGTTTTCTCACAGTCGCACTTTGGGTAACATTCCAGAAAGTCCGAGCCGGGAGGGATTTACAGATCAACAAGTCCAAGAGGCTCTGACCTGGGCTTCCTCGCCAGGCTGCAAGAGGGCTGTGGGCCTCCGGAACTTGGATGCAGAAATTTCCCTCTGTATGTGGGCAGGGCTGCATTTGCAGGGAGAGGCTCTGTGGGCTGCAGGGGTCTCTAGAAGGGGACTGAGAAACACTCCCCTTAAAGTTAAGGACGGGGCCTCCCCGGTGGCGCAGCGGTTGAGCGCTGCGCATGGAGCTGTCGGCAGCACATGATGCGAGTTCAACGCCCAGCTGGGGAGGATCCCACATGGCGCGGCAGGCCTCTCCTGCCTCGCCCGCTGCTCCCCTCAGCAGTGTACTTCTGATCTGCCTGTTCTGCTCCCCACTCTGTCTCTGGTGAACCCTCTCACCGCCCCATGCCTCTGGCCTGTACCCCAGCTTGTATGCATAAATAAATGAATCTTTAAAAAAAAAATGTTAAGGACATTGGAGGCACCGAGTTTATCTTGTATTTTTTGGAGAAGAGGAACTAAGGTCCCTAGGGGGAAGTGACATGCTCAAGGTCATTGAAGTGACCTGTTCAAGGTCAGAGGCCAATAGAAGGGGAGTTTAGAATTGGTAGTGTGAGGAGACTTGTTCTGCTCAAATACAGCCTCCCAAAGTGGGGCCTTGTTGACAGTGATTAGCCACCATCGGTGAGCAGATAGCTGGGAGGGGCAAGCTTAGGGGCATCAGCAGCAGAAGAGTGAAGGTGAGATTGTGAACCCCAGTCAAGTCCATCAGAGGGTAGATAGAACACACGCCTCCACCAGGCCAACCAGTGGGCAACTAGTGGCAGCCCTACCCCACCCAACCTGGCTGCCCAGGCCCAGCTGGCATACCTGGACACACCCTCAGGCCCCTGGAACCCAGGGGTGCTGCTTCCCTGGGTTCCTTGCTCCTTCCTTGTCATTCATTCAGCCAGTGGCCGGGCTTTCAACTCTGTACCAGATGCCAGGATATAATGGTGGCCAAGGTCCCTGCCTGCACGGGACTTATTCCAATGGAGAAAAACAAGGCCCAGTGACAGCTTTATCATAGGAAGAGGGGATCTGGGCCCAGGGTGGGGTGGCACAGGTCTGTTGGAAAGAGGATCTGCCTTGACCTGTGAGGTGGCCCCTCTATCCCCAAGAGAGGTTTCTCACGGGAAGAGGTGACACTAATGACAACTTTCATCTCACCAGGGTCCCTGAGACACTCCTGACTCCAAGGACACTGCAGTTTCCCGGCTCACAGCAAATGACGCTGAAGAGCATGCCAGCCTTTCTTTGTATGAGGCAATCCTTGGGGGCCTTTGCCAAGATAAACCCTTTGGCCTTCTGCCTTGAAAGTTGATCCTCTTCCGAGTCCGATTATTGCTTTTCTGAAACACAGGGACAATGACATCATTGCCCCCTCCCTGGCGTGGGGATTTGATGGTCAGCATGAAGTCAGGGCTTGGAGCAGTGCCTGCTCTCTGCCAAGGCCCAGGGAGGCCGGGGGTGGGGGCCTGAAGTGAAGCAAGCTTGTGAGGGAGGGGTGGGCTCCGTGAGGCCCCTCGAGGCTGAGAGGGGAGTTCACTTTTCAATATGTTGCTGGCATCTGGGTCTGCCTGGCTGTGGACAGGAAGGGCAGCTTTCTGGGGCAAGCAGAACTGACATTCAGTGGACTCACACCTGAGTCAGCTGTGCAAATATCGAAATACTTGCATACCCACTGGCAATCACTTGTTGGGGTACCTTCTACCCCAGCTGCCCTGACCTCTCCCTGGGCCACAATTTCTCCCACATAACACCTCTGGAGACCTGTCCAGCAGGCCCCTGTGGGTCGAAGTCTTGGTCATACTGCAGGTAAAGGTGGCTACTACTCTACTTGAAGGGGTGTGAGGATGCTGGCTGGTCCCCTGGAGGCCAGACACCCCCAGGGAAGGACTGCCGGGTGAGTTATGGGCACGGGCTGCTTCTTAGGCTCTCAAGCCTGGCCCTGCCAATGGGAAGACCCCTTGCCCCTGTGGGGTCTAGTCCTTGCATAATCAAAGGTGAACGCTTCCTTTACCAACATCTGGAAGGCACATCAGAGCTTCTAGCCCAGCTCAGTCTGTACAGAGGAGAACCCGCAGCTCAGGAAGACGATCCATCACGTCATAGTACTTTGGTGACCACTCTAAGTCTTCTAACCCCTGCAGGTCACGACACTCAAGGTCACCTCTCCCACACTCCAAAAGACTTGAACTTGGGGAGAAAGGTCAAGGATGCTGAAGTGGTCCTTTTATTCCATCTAGAGTACAGCTACCTGCCCCCCCAAACAAAAAGCAAGGCAGAGTCATGGAGAGGAAACTCTGGGCCAGGCTGGTAAGCTTGAGTGTGCAGAGGGGCCAATGGATGACTATGCCAGCTGGGAGGAGATGGTGCCTTTACCACCATACCCAGAACCAGCAAAGACCTGGGCTTCGAAGGTCACGAGGATATCCCAGACATTCTCCTACCCATTATCTGCTCCCTTCTGCACCCAAGTTTGGTTGAGCTGAGCAGCTGCCATTTTCTTTAGTTGGAGTGGATTGCTGAATCAGCCTCAGCCGGGGCTCAGCCACAAGCAGGCTGCTCAGTGGGCTGACCTGTACCTGAGCGTCTGTAGCTGGCTGTTCTGGGGCTGAACGAGGCCTGCAGATCGATTTCACTGGGCCTACCCAGTGCTGTTGATTTTTTAGAACCAGATATGTTGCCAACATTTATGAATTGGGAGATTCCATATAAAAACCTGGATATGGGGTTTTTCTGGAATAATCGTTAGGGATCTGCACACTGTGTTTCTGCAGTCAGGGCCAGCTCCTTTTAGATGAGGCCATTACCCCGCCTCCCCATCTTCCAGGCTGGCCCCGAGGCTCTCAAGTTCGCCACTCTGGCCTGGAGTCTTCCCGCTACATGACAGTGACTTGCTTCTCGCTTCTCGGGGAAGCTGCGCTCTAGGTGAAATAAACACTCCCTGTTAGCATCATTCTCTTTGTCCCCGAATTCTGTCCCTTTGGGTAAGGGAGATGTAGAGGCCACAGGCCGTCTCAGGAACAACCACCGGTGGTCCATCTGGGCTTCTGAGATCCCTCCTTCCCCTCTGCCTTCCTCCTTCCCTAGCAGTGCCAGTCTCTCCACCCAGGTGCTGCACCCCTGCCTCTCCTGGCTGAGCAACCAGTGGGGACAGCTACCCCCTGGGGTTTAAGCAGGGGAAAGACATATTTCCTGACTTACTGGGACCCCAATCATGCTGTGGGGACCAGACAAAGACACAGATGACTAAAAGCCATGGCCAGATACGTGGCAGCCGATGAAAGTTTCCTAAAACACAACTCACCTCTCCCGGGAAGGGATGGGAGGAATCAGGAAAGGCTTGATGGAGGAGAAGATTTGAGATGGGTCTTGAGGATAGCTGGGGCCTCAAGAAGTAGGGATTTGTCGAGGTGGGGGGAGAAAAGAATGTTTCAGGGGGCAGAGGGAAGAGGGAGAAGGGGCTAGGTCGGGGAGGAGGGTGGGTATGGAGGGTGGGCATGTGGTAGGGTGTGGCAGGCAGAGGCGAGTGGGGAGGATGTGGGGCCTGAGATGGGAGATGGCTGCAGTTCTGCCCCGAGAGGGGGTCACATGAAGGCCGGGACCCCATTAAAGTGTATACAAGGGAACGAAGTTCTCGGTAACTCTTATCTTCCAGGGAATGAGGACAGCTTTTGGGGAGGGGAGGGAGGAAGGGAAGAGGGAGATGAGCATCTGGGCAGAGGTGGGTGGGAAGGGGACCCTGTTGACATGCTCCAAGCAGGAGTGGGGGAGACAGGAGAAGTGTGGGAGTTTGGAGGCCCAGAATCAACAACCCGAGGATCGCTGGGTTCCTGACCCTAAGCAGCTTTGGTGTGACTCAGGTGGGAAGGCATGGCTGTGACTCCTCGGGGTTGGTCTTTCAGCGTCTTACAGCATTCAGTAAGTGTGTGCTGAGACGATTAGAATGTTGAGTTTTTCTAGAACTGACCTGGTAAAAGGGAAGCACCTGGGCCCCAGCACTTACTTGGTTGGCAACAAATTTCCCGTGAAGGTATCATCAATTGCCTCCCCTCCCACCACTTCCAGGAAGCCCTCCTCTTTGGAGCAGCCCCCGAATGGTACACTTATGCCCCCCAAGTGGCTCTCAGTTCCCAAACAGGGCTTGATGCTGCTCAGGAGTTGGGGTGCCGCATGGTTCCTCCTCCCCACCCACTCTCCTCCCGGCGTGTTATGTAAGTGGGTGGTGGTAGCCCTGTGGGCTGGTGCTTCCTGCAGCAGTGCTGGTGGGGCTGGGCATCTGAGCTGGCACCATTCAAGTTCACCACAGCATTTGGAACATTTGGGAACACAGGAAGGGCTGCATTTTTAAGCTCCCTTTGTTTTCAAGGAGGGTCTGGAGCAGAAAAACAAAACCAGGAAAACAGATGACTGACTCTGCAAAGGCAGGGAGTGCATTCGTGCACTAATGCGTCCTCGAGAGCCCTAAGGCACCCCCATTCCCGCACACATGTGCACACCTCCCTACCCCCACACACCTTTACTTACACCTTCCTCAGGCTCGCAGTGAAACAGACACACACCCAGGCAGACACATGCCCAGAAGCTGAGATTCTGTATAGACAGACGGTGGCCAGACCGGACAAGAGGGACACTGACCTAGGTAGGTGGCCCATGAGAACATACGTCAGTCTAGTCACCAGGTATCCAGACACACATTACACCCAGACACGCACCGTCAAGGCACACAGCGCAGAAACACACACAGAGCTGGGCCCTAAAACTCCGAGATAGCTCTTCTGCTAGAAAGAGTCACAGACTGAAAACACACACACACACACACACACACACACACACACACACACACACACACACCCAACATGTGCGCATGTGCCTTCTTCTTAGCCCAGTTCCACCTGAACAAACACAGAGGAGTATTATTCCAAAGGGTCAGGGAGCCAGCTGGCCCTGGGGAACCCCCACATTCTGTGCCTTTAAAGAAGACCTGCTGCTCTGCTCCCTGTACCCCTCAGCCTGCTGTCCATTCAGCCTCTGGAGAGAGTGGGAAGGCAAGACAACTTCCCAAAGCTTCCACGGCACAGAGGGGGCCACTTTTCCCTTTCTCCATTTCCCTCTGCTGTTTGTGTTTCTAGCATGTTCCAAGTAGTGTCCTCGTTTAATTTACAAGCTCGGATTCTCTTTCGCAAAGTAAACCCATTCGGATTAAGGAGAAAAGAGGCCCCAGGAGGCACCTGGTGGGGCAGCTGTGGCACCAGTTTACCCTGGGGTTTTCTGATACTCCAGCTTGGTGCTGAGAAAGCCTAGCCCAGAAGGTTTGGGGAAAATAGTGCAGAACAGAAGGTCTGGGGAGGTGGTTTGGCAGCAAAATGAGAAAGATGAAAGTCGTACAGCTCTAAGCGCCCCGCTAGGGGACCCTGCTTCATCCTTTTGTAACCTGTCTGTTACCTGGAATGTTTTGGTGTGTGTTCAACTTCCTTCATTGAAATGGAAAAGTGGGGGCCTTTCCTCTGGAAAGGAGAGCCTCCTGGTTTTGTGCAAAGCCAGGCGAGCTCCGGGAGAGCAACTGGATCCAGCTGGCCCCTCACCTGGGAAGCGCCGCCTTGCCCTGCCTGACAGGAAGAGAATCTGTCGATCTCTGGCAATCTGGGAGGTCAACAAGTGGAGCCCGGGAGAGGGAAGAGGAAGCCACAGGCGCTTCCCTTTCCGGTGTGCTCTCCAAATGTTTGGTGAGATCCTGCGTGCCTAGGGTTGGCTTAGGATCTGGGTGTGGGCCTCAGGTCAGACGAAGTAGAAGAGCAGCCCTGGGGTGGAAGCCTGGCCTCCTGGTCCTCCAGGAATTGGCATAAATCTCCTGGGACAAAATTGCAAGAAAATCACATTGAGAGCTCAGAGAGGCAAGGAGAGAGTCCGTGCTGACATCTGGGTAACATATGGAAAAGCGTTCGCAAACTAAAGCTCTGTGCATGCAAAGAACCACTTCCAGCCTTGTAACATACACAAAAACCATCATCAAAATGCTGGTGTTGAGTGACTGATCGTTATGAACAGATGTATGCACGAGGCTGACAAGGGCGGGCCCCCTGGGCAGATCCCTGGGGCAGCCAGCTGGGGCGCACTGCCCGCAGCTCCTCCTCCCCCCATCAGGCCACATACAGCTCCCCCTTTGCTCACTAATTCTTCTGGCCTCTATGGGCTTATTTAAACACCTACTAAATGCTTTTCTTTATATTTTGCCAGAGCCGAGCTCTGGAAGTCTCTGATGCAACCTTCCTTCTCAACAGTTTCCTGGTGGAACCATCTCTTAGCCTGTTTGCCTGCAGAGCTCCCAGGTCACGGTAGCACTGCTGAGGGCTCAGGGCATGTGCCCTGGAGTGGGCCAAGCTGGATGACCAGGGCCTGGACGAGGGCACCGAGAATGAGGGAACTCTCCCACATGCAAAATTTAAGGGGGTTCCCCCAAACTCAGTGATCAAGATACATATTGTAGTGTGATCGTTTCAAATATCAAAAAGACAAACGAAAGCATGACCAATAAAATGCCAACAATGAAATGCCTAGGCATACCTCACTGGCCTCCCCAATGCCCTTTGTGCATTTGGGACTCGACTCTGCCTTTCATGAGCTGGGCCACAGTTTTGGAAAGTTGGTGTGTAGTTTAAAGGCAGTGAGATGCATGTCTAAAGCATAAAACTGCTTACATGTGCATGTAGCTACTTGGCCACACTCAATCAAGAGAGAGATATCGCCATGATTCCAGAACGTTTCCTCTTAGGACACCCTTTCTTGCTTAAAATCCTTTGGTAAGTTTTCCCTACTGCCTGGATTAGATCAAACTCCTGTGTGCTAGCCCCTCCATGGGCTACAGGTGTGTTCCCCCAATTTCTAAGGGAAGTTGAAGACAGGTGTGTGTGACCTGAAAACTATTGTGTCTGGTGTCCCACTGCCAAGTGCCAGAAGTTAAACTTGACCCTGAATTTAATGCAGTACCGATCCCTAATGTGAACCCGAGCTGGAGTGGCACGGTAAAATGCCTTCCAGGTAGAGGATGTTTGAAGTGTCATTTTTTTGCAATCTGTTTTGAAATCCTCAGTTCTTTGGGTCCTTAAGTTATCTGAGCACATTTTCTTGAGACTCTGTTCAAAACTTAAGACTGAGGCTCTTCAATTTCCCTCAGGGGAGAGAAGAGAATTTAAAACCCACCAGAAGTCAATTCACAGTTCCTTAGAGCAGGAAGAAACTTTGGAAAATGACCCCTACACTTGGGCTTTCAGAGATAACTTGGAGATGCTGTTTCTTTCCTGAAGTCTCAGTAGCAATCACATTTTTTTATTGATTAGTTACTGTAAACCAGGCATCCAAATGCTTTACATTCATTATCTCATTTCATCTTCTCATCGGGCACTGTTAAGATTTTTGTCTTGTGGATGAAGATATAGAGGCCCAGAAAGGGTAAGTGACTTGTCCAAGGTCACACAGCAACAAGTAGCAAGTGGCACTTGAACCTGGAGTAATCTCACTCCAGCATCTCCTTGCTAAAGTTGCTCGGCTGAAGCCAGAGCACCAACAGCAGGGAATGAGTAGTCGGAGTGAGGAATTTGCTTTTGGCTTTGAGACTTACTTCCTACAAAAACAAGTCCGATAGTGAAGAGCCAAGATCCTGTTGTCCCTACTGTTGGTTCACCGGGCGCCAGAGAGACGCTGCTGAACAGCAGATGGGGGCTGCCCTGGACAGACAAAGGTGTTACAGCAACTCTTGGATCGGCAACTCCATTGCACAACACAGGGGTGTTGGGGTGTGAGTGGGTGTGCTCACATATCCCCACGGACACTGTGGAGCCCCGGGTGTTCCAGCACTGACTGCTGGGCTGCAGAAGGGAGAGGGGTGATGAATCTCCCAGGACACTGGCAGTGGCAGCTTGGTGCTGAGAAGAGGCTCGAACTTGCAACGTGAACGTGGCCTTCTGTTCCCCGCTGGCCAGTGCGCTTTAGCGGCTGAAGCGTCGCCTGGGCACCTGGGATCCCAGCTCTGGCATTTTCTAGTTGTGTGTCCTCTTTATTTCCTCTTTCAGGGGTTCAGGAGCTCATCTGGAAATGAGCCTGTCAGTGAGAGTGCAGTATGGGTAAGTTCTCATGGGAAATAGTACCTTTGACAAAAAACCTTCCTCTAGGGCCCTTAGGTTTAAACTATTGGGGTAGGGCAGATGATCTCCAAAGTTGCTTCCTGCCCGGGGATTTTATGACTGAATCTGTAGCTCTGTGCTCAAGGGTTTGGGAGGAAGCTCAGTGCAGGAACCCTCTAGGCGTTCAACAGCTGTTTGGCAAACACCCTCCTTAACCTTCACCTTCCTATTTATTTCTCAGCTTGGCTCAAGGATTGATTACATTTCTGGTAGAGAAATAAATCAAAAAGCAAGGGCAATCACTGCCTCAATGTGTTTTCTTAATCTCATTTTCTATTTACGTAACACACGCAAGACCTGGGAACGTCCTGGCGTGCGCTCCGTCAGCATTGGGCAGTTATGGACAAGAACATTGAGCCCCTCATTTGGCCAGCACTTGACAGTTTGTACAGTGGTCAAGAGTGTTGCTTGTGGAGATACAGCCCTCAGGTCCTATCCCAGCTCATCCTTAAAGAGGCAGGTGACTTCAGGCAAATTACTTCCACTCCGGATCTGGGTTTCCTCATCCATTCAATGGCAGAAATAATGGGATTCCGCCTCACAGGACTGTTGCAGGATTAATTGATTTTAACATCAGGGAAATCACTTAGCATGAACCCACAGTAAAAACTAAAGTATCAGCTCAATATAGTTGGAAGTGGACAGAAAACTTAGCTTAAGATCTTTGACTTCTTTAATATTTCTTTTCCTTGGATCTCTGGAAACCCCAGAACCCCAGAAAGAGAAATGGGCTTTTTCATGAGTGTCAGGAAACTGGTCCCCAATCTCAATTTTTCTGATTTGCTGTGTGACCCTTGACCTTTCTGGGCCTCAACTTCTTTATAAGATGAGAGATGAGAGAGTCCTTTTTTTTTTTCCCCCTTAAAGCAATGGATCCCTTTTTGAAGAAGTCAGATTGTACCTAGTGCCCCAGTGTTTAAGATAAATACAAGTGAGGCTGCTGTTCTGGGGTTCCCTGTCCAGCCCCCACCAAGAATCTGAGTCACCCCAGTAGAGGTTGAGGTGCATAGTCTGAGAACACAGAACTAGAAGGAGCAATAACAGTTAGTATTTACTGCATGCTGTTCTGTTCTACCCCAGCAGTTTTGGGGGTCTGCGTGGTCCTAAGTCATACCAGATGCAAAGCCAAGTGTTGGTTTGCAGTTACGACTTTTGGAGTCAGACTGATGGGTTTATATCCTGACACTCCGGCTTGCATGCTGTGCGACCCTGGGCAAGTTTCCTAATCTCGTGGTGCCTCAGTTTCCTCATCAGCAAAAGAGAACGATGACGGGTCTGCCTTTGTAAGGATGCTATGAGGATGCGACAGTTCTTGTACACAGTGTGTTTAAAAGCAGGCCAGGTACGTTTGTGCTGTGGATATGTCTCGTGTCACGTGACTGTCCATCTCCTTTAATGCCCATAACCAAGTTCTTCTTCTTGGACGAAAGCTGTTGTGGGAACCGATGGTTTAGCCCCACCCTGGAAGCTGCTTTTCGTGACCCTCAGGTTCCCTCTCCTTCCCACTAGACCTTGGTCCACCTTGATTGGACCAAGGTCTTGATTGTCATGGTCTTTCTGCCTCTTCTCGCTACAAAGCCTGAGTTCTAGAACCACAGAAGCACTAGCCTTCCACAAACAAGTGGGCTTCCACTTGCCTCTTTACTTCTGTTCCTGCTGATCCTGTGCCTGAAGTGCTTCCCTCCCCCATCCTGCATGGTGAAGGACCATGTCTTCAAATTGCAGTTCAGGCCTCGCCTCCTCCAAGAAGTCTTCCTTGGCAACCTCGGGTCATGTTAGCTGCCTTCTCTGCCCATACTCCAGGGCTGAACCTTTGGCACAGCACTACAGGCACTGTGATCTGCCTCCCCTCCAGATTACAAGCCTTTCAGGGGGCAGGAACTGTGCTTTTAAACTTTTCAAATGCTTTATTATGTGTCCAGAATCCACAAGTGTCTGGCATGAGGCAGCTCTTTAGAAATATTTGATGAATTATGAGATGGTATCAATTTCACTTAGATTAAAATCCCCATGAGGGATGATTTAAGAGTTCCCAGACCAGCACTTTTCAAATTGTGTTCCTCAGAGCATTGGGGGTTCCACTAAGAGGAGCCACTGTTGGGGTGGAGGAGGGGCTGAGCAGGTAGACTTCACCCCCAACCCCTCATTATGTCTGTAAGTATGCTAATATCGGCCAGAGCACATAGATTCATCTTTGTCAGAAGAGGTGTTATGGCTAAGCATTGGGCTTTATGGTTTACCCTGCATTTTGCAGCTGGCCACACCATGCATTGGCTACCTCTGTCTTCTTGCAGGAACATGGAAGCAATCATACCAGCCTCACAGACTGGCTGTGAAGATTAAATGTGGTTCCAGGGCATCACTGTAAATGAGTAAAGCCTAAATAAACTTCACAAATGTTAACAAATGGCGATTAAATTGTAGGCAGCGAGGCAGGGCTGGTCTCCTAACCTGCCATCTGAACACTGGAGCTCACTTGTGTTTACAGTGGACATCAGCTCACTCGAGTCCATGGTTCTGATACTCCAGCGCACTGCAGAATCCCTAGAGTGTGTGTTAAAATCCATATTTGGTCCTCTTACCAGAACATCTGATTTAAAAGCCTGGAATATCTGAAGGTCCGTCCGGGAATTTGCATTTTCAACAATTACCTTTGACCAGCATTCTACCCCTTAGTGTCTACCCAAGTGAAGTGAAAATATATGTCTACCCAAAATGTTGTTTATGAGTGTTCCTAGCAGCATTACTCATATTAGTCAAAAGGTGGGAACTCAGTATCTACTAACTCATAGATAAACAATATGTGGTCTATCCACGTAATGGAATATGACACAACCATAAAAAAGCAACAAAGTACTGATAGATGCTACCACATGGATGAACCTTGAAAAGATTATGCTAAAAGATTATGCTAAGTGATGGTTTCATTAATATGTGGAATATAAAGAAGCAAAGTAAAGGAACAGGCCAAACCAACCCAAACAAACCCTTGAATTTTGACTGTAGAACTAAGGTTACCACAGGTCTCAGATGGGGATAGGGAGCAAAGGGGAAGGTGCCCAATGGACTATGGTGGAGGTTTAAGTGGCCTTGGTGGTGGTGTGCTGTGATAATATACATTGGAAGAGGTATGAACCTACACCTCTAAAATATATAGTGTTGTAAACAATATTATCTCAGTAAAAATAATAAAACAATTAAAAAATAGTAAAACAGGGCCTCCCTCATGGCACAATGGGTTAAGTCTCAGCATTATGAAGCTATCTGCAGCCACTGCAGCACGAGTTCAATCCCTGGCCAGGGAGCTTCCCACATGGCGCAGCAGACCTCTCCTGTCTCCCCGCTGCTCCCCTCAGCAGTGTACTTTGGTCGATCTGTCTGTCTGTTCTGCTCTCCACTCTGTCTCTGGTGAATCCTCTCATCCCCCACACCTCTGGCCTACACCCCAGCTCTTGTATGCACAAATAAATAAATCTTCAAAAATAAAATAAAAAATAGTAAAACCCAAACACGTGCTCTCTGAGGGAGATGGGGGGACCCTACTATTTGAGAAGCCTTTTCTGATTTCTTGAGTTAAGCAATGCTGGATTCACGGGATGGGGGGGGGTAAGACTGCTTCTCATTGGCCTCCAAATTGGGGGACCCCTCACTTCCAGAGTACTTCCTCTGGAAAGTCACACACTGTGCTTTTGGGGTTCCCCCTATTTCCGAGGTGGATTATCTGAGAAACAGAACTGAAGGGACTTGATCAGGGTCAGTGTTTTTGGTCATAAGCCCTATCAGCATACTTGAGGTGCCTCTCAATATATGAAAAGTTTTTTATGTTTTAAAAATCTATTTGCAAATTAAACGATGCTGACCCGTTATAAGCATGATAAAATAGGTGCATAATGTACATTCTAAAAGATGAAAAAAAATTTTTAAAAAGGACCAGGGAAACCCTCCTTGAAGGAGTGATATTTGAGCAGAGGTCTGCTGAGTTTATTCTTACTCTTTCTTGCTGCCACCTAATCTTGTCCCCAGTTAGAGGCCCAGAGTCAAGAGTCAGGTCTCTAATAATATTTAGGAGGGAAATTCAAAATGTTTGTGTATCAGGAAAACTACAAATTGGAGACAGTCAGCAGGGGAGGGGGTGGGAGAGGGGTTAAAATAGAAGGGAAGAGCACAAGGGTCTATGGTGATGGTTCATGGGTGACTTGTGGGAATTTTACAGGGACGATACCTGAGAGGAGAAGTCAAACGCTATACAAAAACGAACAATCATGTAAAGCATATATGAATAAAAATTAAAAAAAAACTTTGTGTAAGTAGGCAGAGCAGGCTCAGAAAGGAAGGTCAAGAACAGGGAGGGACATAGGGGAAAGAATGTCCCTATGGAAAGAAAGAAGAAGGACCCATGTTAATCCTCAGTATTTCAAAACTCCCCAATATTTTACCAGCTGGCTGAACTTGACTTTGAGCTTAGTCTTCTCATTCGTAAAATGAGGCTAATGATACTTAGCTTCAAGGATTGTTGAGAGCATTGACTGAGCATGTGCACTTAAAGAAGGAGCTAAGACAGATGGTGAGAGGAAAGAAATATTAACAGGGCCTCCCTGGTGGTGCAACGGGTTAAGTCGCAGCACTATGAAACTATCCGCAGCCACTGCAGCATGAGTTCGATCCCCAGCCAGGGAGCTGACCCATAGGGCGCAGCAGACCTCTCCTGTCTTGCCTGCTGCTCCCCCCAGCAATGTATTTCAGTAGATCTGCATGTTCTGCTCCCCACTCTTTGTCTGGTGAATCCTCTCACCATCCCACACCTCTTGTCTGAACCCCAGTTCTTGTATGCATACATAAATAAATCTTTTTTTTAAATATTTTTTTTATTTATTTATGCATACAAACTGGGGTACAGGCCAGAGGTGTGGGGCGGCGAGAGGGTTCACCAAAGACAGAGGGTTCACCAGAGACAGAGTGGGGAGCAGAACAGGCAGATGGACAGAAGCACACTGCTGAGGGGAGCAGTGGGCGAGGCAGGAGAGGTCTGCTGCGCCATGTGGGAATCTCCCCAGCCGGGTGTCGAACTCGCGTCGCCGCTGCCGACAGCTCCACAGCGCAGCGCTTAACTGATGTTATTCTTATTGGGAGGCCCAATAAATAAATCTTAAAAAAAAAGAAATATTAACAGAGGGTGTTGGGAGAATGTTCAGTTCCATTAACATATATTGATCACCTACTGTGTGTCTGAAACCATGCTAGGCAGGGGATGTGAAGAGGAATTCAACTACTTTGATATCCTCAGGGAGCCCTTTTATTGGGGGACAATGTATTGGATGATCAAGAGACATAAACTGATATGCACAAAGCCACACATACAGGGTTAGATACTGATATGAGAGAGGCGGGATAGAGAATGGAGGAGAAGGGGGTGGCGGGAGATGCTCTCTATAAAGCCCAGAAGCCAGAACTCAGAATAAAAGTCCTTCTAGGTGCCAAGTGGCAGTGGACCTGCCAGGTGAGTGTCAGGAGCCTTGGGGGACCTTTGCAGCAGGCTCTGGCTCTAACGAACCCTTCCAAATGAATCCTTTCCAGTCCAAACAAATGGGGAGCTGGCTAGGCCGGCAGATAGACAGACGCTCACACACAGACGCATGCACAGGAAACAGAGCCAACCGCCAGGCAGATTATTTTTGTTTTCCCCTCACCACCACCAGAGCAATCAATGACATTCCTTTTCCTCCTAAACAAACACGTTTGTGTACTGGAGCCTGCCAGGAAGTGAAGAAATCCCCTTTGGAATAGCACAGGCCCGTCTCCACCTCCGGCCTCCTCCCTTCTTCCATTCCTGGGGAGGCAGCCTGGGGTCCCCTCTTTCCTGGCTGTTTCCGGAAAGTGGAGGGAGTGGGGAGAAACTTCGGGACTCTGTGTGGAACCACTGAATGGCTGTACCTCTCAGGCCTCGCTCACCCCCAGCTCCGGCTACACTGGAGAATGATTTCAGCCAGTGGTGTGAAGTGGCTGGGGAGGCTGGGAGAGGTGACGGTGTGGAGGGGGCGGAAGGGACAGAAGGGGCAGAGTCCCAGGAGGGCGCAGAGGGGAAACCTGTGCTGTGACGGCGGCACTCCTTCCTTCAGAACATTTTTCTTAGAAAATTAAGAAGCCCGGACCAGAGACCCAGAATCCTTCCGAAAGTCCAGGATTGTCGTAAGAGAGCTAAGGACCTGGGGAGGGAAGTAAACTCCTTGATTCTTAAGCTTGGCTGCTTGAACTATTAGCTCTGAAAGTAGCGAAGGCTTTTGTGTTTGTTTCATGTCTGTGAGACTGGATGAGATTTCTGAAAACAACTCCTAATATTTTTCATTCAGGTTCAGGTTCATTCTTTCTCGACACCCTGCCCCATGGAACCACTGGTTTTTCTGTGGTCACAGCCTCAGGAAAAAGGTGTGCAGCAGAAAGCAGAGAGAAAGGAAGAGCCTCCTGGCTCTGTGTTTCAAGCCCAGGTCCTTAGGAAAACCCACAGATTCCAGTGCCACATTGTCTGCTGGCCCGATATCACTGGGAGGCAGCAAGACTGCAGAGAAAGTGGCTGCGTGACCTGTCCAGGGAGATGGGGCCTCCTACAGAAGTTTCTATGCCTAATGAAACAAGCACCCAGGGGGCACAGAACAGCAGAAGTCTGAAGGAGTCATAGGGCTGGAACTGATCAAATTCAGCCCGAGAGCCTCTGGGAAATGGAGATCTTGGACCAACAATACTGACCTTGACTCTGTCCTCCCAATGCCTTGGAACTAACTTTGGCACAACTCCAGGAAAAGAGGAGGGGAACCGCCCCTTGACTGAGTTTTGTCTGTTCTGAGGCTTGAAATACAAAATAAGTCAAGCCCTAGAAAATGAACCCAGTTCCATTTCTCGCATCTGAGTCCTCTTGAGATAGTGGACTGAGGTCCCCCCTCACCTGCTTCCCTAGGGCTGGCGGTTTTCATCAAGACTTACATCTGAGTTAGATATTTCTCCAGCCTCTCCTGCACTGTCTTTCTGGGATAACCGGATGAACAAAGATGGACAGACGTATGGGGAGAGGTGCAATGCAGCTTTACTGAAGCAGGAGAACACCCTATCCCACCCACCCCCTCCCCCGCCCAACACACACACAAAGGTCTTCCCAGGCTTCCAAAACTCTGGTGAGGTTTTCTCAGAGGGGAGGCACTTCTGATAGGTCTGTTTTGTGAGCCGAGACTGAGACGCACAGGAGGGGAGAATGGAGGTGAACACAGCAGGAATAAGGGACAGCACTTAGCAGCGCCCCCTCTCTGGGGAGGGGTTTTGGCGAGCAGATCGTCACAGACAAGAAGTGATCAGCATGAGAGATAAGGGCTGACTCTCCTGAAGTTTCCTGCCCTATTTGGCCATTGGTTCAACCAACTGAACCTTTCCTGAACTGGAATTAGTCTGGGTCTGCCTATCCCTCTAACTGCCAAAGTCGTGGGGCTGGTGTGGTGGCCTATTTTGAGTGTGGGTTTTTTCTCATCCACTTTTCCTCTATGTCATGAGAAAACTGGTCTTTGCCCTTGGAAGACATCACATTAAGAAGCCTCCCCCGCCCCCCACTGAAATCTATAGAGACCAAGTCCAAGGTAGTCAGCCTGGGAGGACTGAAGAGAGTCCCAAGAAGACCCCTTGGTGGTCTTAGAACATATTGAGGGCTTTTCCTCTAAGACTACAGGCCTGTGTGGCTGGGATGGAGTTACTGGTGGTCCCTGCTTTGAGTTTTGGTGAGACTTGGATATAGCATCAAACTGAAGTAGGTGGTGAGATTATTCCATTTCCAAGTGATTTTCAAGCCTCGGATTCCATCAAGGGCAGACTCAGCGTGGTGCTCGCGAATACGTCCCAAGTACCTGCAAACTTCTAACTTCCTTTCGGAGCTCACAGCAGGCAAGACTATCTCACACAAATTGAATAATGCTGCTTTTTTTGGTCAGTCATGGTTACCTCCTTTTGTTTGCGGAAGGAGATGCTGGTTTTCCATTTATGGTAGTCCTAGAGTCTCTTTTTTAATATGTTTAAGTTCATGGATTAAATTTAAAGTATAGTCAATAATGACATGAATTATAGGACAGGTAATACATAAATATGGTAAAAATTGTAAAAGTTGTGAGGGTAGAATTTGGGGAACTTGGACTTTGATTGCAGTAAGAACTGTGTCCTCAGGGACTACTGGAAGGACCACAACACTGATGCCATATATCTGCAGTTGGCACTTGGCTTTGTAAGTGTCTCTGGCACAGTTACAATGCGACAACCTTGGGCAGGTTGATTAAACCCTCAGAGGCTTGGTTTCTTTAGTCATAAAATGAGAAGCATTGCTACTCACCTCATGGCTTTGCTGCAAGGATTAAATGGTATCAGACACCCCAAGACTGGGCTGAACACAGAACATGCTGCACAAGAAACACTAAGGTAACAGCTGTGATTTTTGTTGTTAAAAAAGCACCACGTAAACCCTGAGGAGTTATCCAACAGTCACTGGCTGCTTATCTGATGAGCATGAATTTTGCATTCTTTGCATTTTTATGAGCAGGAAACGAAACCAAGAGGCCGGTATGGGGGAGAACTGTAAATAAGGAAAAACTACTTCCTGACCCTCTGCCTTAGGAGATTGCATCATCATTGCTAATTCTTCACCCCTCTCTGTAGCCATCCCTTCTGCCAGGCCACTTGTCATTTCTTCCACTAGAAGAGGAGTCTATTCCTCTGTCCTTAATTTTGAACTCGGCTGTGGACTTGCTTTGGTCAACAGGAAAGGAGTTGACAAGATGGACAAGATGCAAACAGTGGCTTGAAGTGCGCTCATGGGCTGGGCGCCGCGCTCTCAGCCTTCTGCAGCCCCAATGTAAGAGCAGGGCCCGCCGGCCTGCGGGTGCACCGGGGGCCATGCCCGTGAGCCCCAGTCTAGCTCAGCTCATCCCCACCCAACCAGTGAGAGCAAGAAGAGTGATTATTTATTAAACCACTGAGTTTGGGGGTGGTTGGTTGTGCATCATTATGTGGCACTAGATGTTGAGGACCTTTACTAAGTACTGACCTTGGACTTTCGCTCCGTTTGCTTAATCTTCAACTTCCCCTACTTGTTAATAAGGATACTGAGACTTTGAGAAAGTCCACTTGGTGTAAGATCACACAGAAAGGGACAGAGCTTGGGGGAAACCCAGTTCCCTCTGACTCTCAGGACACACTCTTCCGACCACATCGGGGAGGATGGGGTGGGTGGTGGGAGATGGAACACAGTGTGACTGGTTTCACAGCTGGGCTTCAGGCCGGTCCCATCTATAGTCATTCCTGAGACCATGCTGGCCAACATCGTAACCTAGGGCTGTGACATCACGGGGTGACTCAGGCGGGAGTGGGCAGGGCAGGGAAGCCCTGGTAAAAGGCTGGTCAGTTCTCAACCTCAGTCTAAATAAGGGCAGGGCGGTTACATTAGTAGACAGGGCGGGGCCACAGAATCGGTGGTTTGGGTCAAATAATGACTTGAAATTTATTTTGGAAAATATTTTCCCAAGTGTCTCACTGAGCCTTGTGGGAATGAGAAATTGAGGGGGAAAGCCAAGAGGGAAAGCTGACAGGGTTGAGAAAGCATGACCAGTCAGCAGAGCTCGATTTCATAAAATTCAGGGCATCAGATGTTCTGGGGGCAGTCTTACTCATCCTTCAGAAATCTTCCCCCATCACCCCTCCTCTGTAAACTGTCCTTGTCTTAAGGCACACTCAATTCCAATCCCTCAGTTAATTCTTTAGTGATTACAAATAACAGCCACTATTCCGTGAGCATGAACTAAGTTCCAGGTACTGGTCTAAGCACTTTGCACCTTTATTTGCCCTCTCAATCCTGACAACCACCCGAAGTGGAAGATACACCTATTCTCCCCAGAGGAACAGATCAGTGAAGTGAAAAACCCAAGCTCACACAGCTCTTAAGAGGCAGAGCTGGAACTGAACTCCAGTCCGATCTCAATTACCCTGTGTGTTTACTGCACAGGACTGTGATGATGTAATTCTACAAGTAAATGAGATAATGCTCATCAAGCACTTAGCTCATCACCTAACATTAGGGAGGGGCCCAGATATTACTGAAATACCAAGTGTTATGAAACTGATAGGAATTTTATTTTATTATGACAGCTGCTTCCATAGTTCTCCTTAGGGAGGGAAGCTTTTGTTGGGGGCAATTCTTTGGTAAGAGGTTGGGCTAGAAGGAAAGTCTCTGAAGGGCCTGGGGTCCCTGTGTTACCAGTTCAGAGGGCAAGGCTGGGCTGGGGTCAAGGCCTCATGGGCAGCAGACATGTCCTGCATGGAAAGCTGAGAAGAGAGCAGAGATCTTGGTGAAGTGGGAGAATGTTGATGAGTAGAGATGAACTGGGAAGGTCAAGGAGATGGAGGAAGGCTCTTGGAGGAAGGGGTCCATTTTGGTGGGAGAGATTATGGTTTGTGGTGGGACCAGGAGGGGTTACAGGGATTCATGCTGGGGTTGATGTGTTGGGGGACAATGACCATGTCTTCTATGGCCTGTGCCCCAAAGGCTGAGAGTTCTAGAGAAGATGAGCCCATGAGGGATGAGCAAAAATCTTGAGGGAGACCAGAGGATTTTCCTTGGATCCTTGGGAGGTCTCCAGCTGGCATCTTGGCAAGGTTGTTATCACCAATGACCTGCTCAACAGACCTGAATCTGCACAGAATGAAGCCTCCTGAAGGGTAGGTGTCCTGAATGGGGTTGCTCATTCAACTTGGCTTCCTGGTCCCCAACTCAGTGCTTGGAACCCAGCAGTCCTTTAAGACATGCTTCTCGAGTGGATGAATGAAAAAGTTTTGAACTAAGCATCACCAATGTCTGCTTAGATGTATGCCAACTCTGCCATTCTTTTTTTTTTTTAAAGATTTATTTTTTATTTATACATACAAGCTGGGGTACAGGCCAGAGGCGTGGGGCAGTGAGATGGTTCACCAGAGACAGAGTGGGGAGCAGAATAGGCAGATCAGAAATACACTGCTGAGGGGAGCAGCGGGCGAGGCAGGAGAGGTCTGCCACACCATGTGGGATTCTCCCCAGCTGGGAGTCGAACTTGCGTCGCCACTGCCGACAGCTCCACAGCGCAGCGCTCAACCGCTGCACCACCGGGGAGGCCCCCCAACTCTGCCATTCTTAATGAGCCTGGACAGCTGTTAACATCTGAAGTCGTGGACCTGCTTGTGTGTTCCTAGTGTACTCCACGCTTCTCTGATGGCTACTGATGCCAGACCCAGCTCCATTCCTTAGCCTTGAGTGAGAGTGTGGTATTTATTGTATGGACCAGTGGCCGCCATCTTTCCTCCTATTTTGGGTTGACATTTGAGCAATGGTTCTCACCAGGGACAATTTTTCTCCTTTCATTGGATATTTGGGAAATGTCTAGACATATTTCTGACAACGGGAGAGATTGATCTTGGCATCTAGTGGGTAGAGACTAGGGATGCTTCTAAACAACCTATAGCATACAGAACAGTCTCCTGTCTTGTTTAGCTTGGGCTGCTACAATAACATACCATATTTCATTATACTAGCATGTTTTCCTCACAGTTCTGGAGTCTGGGAAGTCCAAGGTCATGGTACTGGCAGATTTAGTTCTTGGTGAGAGCCTTCTTCTGGCTTAGACATTTGCTTTCTTGCTGTGTGCTCATGTAGTTGTGTGTGTGTGTGTGTGTGTGTGTGTGTGTGTGCGCACACGCACTCATGCGTGCTTTCCCTCTTCTTGAAGGGGAACTAATCCCATCTTGAGGGTCCAATCCTCTTGACCTCATTTAAAGCTAATTACCTCACAAAGCTCCCATTCCAGATACCATCACATTGGGCTTCAACATATGAATTTTAGGGAGACACAAACATTCAGCTCACAACACACCTGTAACAAAGAATTACTTAAAATACTAACAGTGCCGTGGTTGAGAGACCCTGCACTAAAGCACTGTGGTTAAGAGTGTCCGTACTGGAATGTAAGAGAACTGGTTTGGGTTCAGACTTTACCACTTACTTTAAGGCTGAGATGAAAATTGTTTCTACCTTCAGTGGCACCAAGAGAGTAAAACTGGTTCTGACCAACAGCTGGCTCCCACCCTCTTCTGCCCTCAGTCCTCACCCCAACATACAAACACTCATTCTAGAATAGACTGTCCAGATTTCGCTACGGCCCAGGGGCAGGTGCCTCCAGGTCCCTGTGCTATGGTTCAGAGACCAAGCCTGGAGAAGCCAGTTCTTTGTCCCATGGGCCATGACATACTTCAGTTCTTCCATACACACACTTCTGGATGTGGCCACCTTTGCTGGAAGTCACTAATTTTGCTTTAATTGTCTTATGCTCTGAGGGGTCAGTTTTGGTGCAGAACATAATTGTGAATGCAAGTGGCAATAGGCAAGGACTCATATGACATAAAAATCTGGTTTTAAAGCAAACATTTTTTTGGGGGGTGGAGATATGTGATGGAGGGAACAGGTGGCTTTATTCTAAGAAGCAGAGGCTCAGTCTCACGGAATTTAGCCTATAAAATTTGGTTGCAAATTGATAGAATGGCAGAGAAGGAAGTGACGTCTGAAACTGTCCTGCTGACCCTCCTCACTTTACATTTGAGAAACTGAGGCCCAGAAGGGAAGACTGCCTCCTCTGGGTCACATCTTAATTATGGGCCAAGAGGAAATTAGAATTGAGAGCTCCTGTCCCTTGTCCGGTCAGGTCCCACCCCAACATGCTGACTCTTGCTGAAGGGAGCCTCTCCAATTCGATGCCAAGCCACGGATGATTCGCCTTATGTTTTAAGTTCAAGCTTCACCCTTATCAAGCCCTTGATTTTCAGATCATCTATAGCGGGGCTTAAATTGAGCTGCTGCTTCCTTCTGTTGGGCTGGAGGCAATATTGAAATAATTCCCTCTGTGGGCGCCTCTCTGATACCCAAACACATGTCTACCATACAGACACAGGAACACACATTTGTCATTCCTTCCCAGAATGACTTAGTGATTTCCATGTAACCAATATGTTGCAGCTGTTGGCCTCCTTCAGGCTGAAGTACTCAGAAAATAATCAGTTATCAAGTTCCTTTCCCACCACTGCTTTTTCCCAGCCTGGATACATTTCCCCCTCTCCAAAAACAAAACAAAACAAAACAAAAAAAAACCCAAAAAAACCAAAAACAAAAAAGAAACAAACAAACAAACAAAAAACCCAAGGGAAAAAAACATCAAGTTTTCAAAAGTAAGGAAAAATAAAAGGCAAGGTAAGAAAAAAATATTGAGACCCTACTTCCAACCAAATCCAAAGTTAGCATCCTGAGGAGGGGTCTATAGGAATAAGTATCTACATCTATCTACCTATATATAGATATCTCTCTCTATATATATATCTATACATATCTATCTATCTATATATAGATATATCTATCTATCTATCTATCTATCTATCTATCTATCTATCTATCTATCTATCTATATATATATATATATATATATATATATTTTTTTTGGCAGGAGAGGATCCCAAAAGAAGATATTTTAGTTTGCTCATCCCTCCAAACAGCTTCTCTGATGGGGAGTGCAAGGGGAGAAGGGTCGGAGGTCAGGAGGTGGGAGAGCGCTTTGAGAAGACAGTGTATCCCTGGAGGTGGCTGGAAAGACCTGGCCCAAATGAGCTGGTGACTCTGATCTTTACTGGCTTTGTGACCTTGAGAAAATCACTCAACATCTCTGAGCCTCGACTTAAAAATCTGTCCTAGAACCTGGGCTCGCTGTATCCCTAAAGGTTAGAATGACCTTGGTCCCTGCATCTCTGGGCCATGGGATGAGTCATTAGCTTGTGAACAATGACACTGAACCTTCAGTATCTGCATGGCCTTGACCCTGACTTCCTTTAGAGATTGCTTACCTGCACCAGGTGTGGAAGACCTTCCTGTCCTGGCTTTAATGCCAACTCCTGGGATGCAACTGGAGGCTGTAGTGCCCAGGTTTCTCCTGCCAGGCCCAGATCTGAAGTGGCCTGGACCACCTTAGTCAGCCAGGAGTAGCCTGAACCCACCAGGCTCCCTAAAATTTCAGAGCGCACCAGCCTGGTCCTTCTACCCGCCTTCCCCTCTGTCCACCTCCATGGCCCTTCTGTCCAGACTAGTAATTGTCTGGACTATGCCACTAGTCTCAGAGCCATGCTGGTCACTCTGCCACATTCATCTTCCCAGAGCCTGGCTCCAAAGGGACCAAGGGGCCTTCCCACTCACCACCAAGTCAAGTTCCTGGGCTCTGCCTTCAAAGCATCCATGATCTTATCTTCCCATGGCCCCCATCCTGTCCACTACATGCCACCCACACAGGACAATTTGCCCCAAGCTGTCTTCTCTCTGAGCCTTTACCCTGCTGTGTCACTCTTACAGGGACCCTGTCTCGCTCTACCTGGTAAAGTCCTGATCATCGGTCAGCAGCCGGCTCACAGCATCCTTCCCCACCCAATCAATGCCATTTAGGGCTGACCCCTCTTCGGGGGCTGGTTTCCACCCCTGGGGGCTTCCCGGGGCCTGTCCCGAATCCCTCCCGATGGTGAGCACTTTCTACCTTAGACGGTAGCCACTTGGGCAGATGTTGCATGTCTTGTGTTGTTAGCTCTAGGGCAGGAGAGTAAGCCTCATCGATCTCCCGCTAATCAATCTTCAGGGCAAGTCCAGCGCAGTGGGGAAACCGGCCCCGGAATCACACGCAACTGAGCTGGAACCCGAGCTCCGCTGCTTAGCCACCACTGGGTCCACCTGAGAAATAGGGACCGGGGCTTTTGGGAAGACGGACACCAGAAGTCTCTGCCCTGTGGCAGGGGCACAAGGAGTATAAGTCTCCTCCCTTCAGTAAGAGGTTCCGGGAGTATACCTTGTCGTCCTGCAAGTCCCTAGAGCATAGGTCTCCCGCCCCCTCAGCTCAGCGGTTGTGAGCGACTGTGCTCCAGTTTGGGCTCCTCAAGCTCTCGCTGTTTGCCTCCAGCCAGGAGGGCTCGCCCATCTGCTCACCAGTGAAGCGGGTAAGTAACAGAACCCACCTCGGGGGCTGTGGGAAGACTAAATGAGGTGATGGCGACTGCCGCTCGCCCGTGGGGAGTGCTTGGGGAACCAGGACCACGTTTCTCGAAACATAATAAGGTGCAGTGTCCTCCTGTCACACCCCCTTGTGGGGACCGTCTCCAGGATGTGCCCGGCCTGTGACTTTCCCGGGAACGAAGGAGAAGGACAGCCGAGCCGCGGCTCACAGGACTGAGGTTCATCTCATTGAGACCGCGCTACAGCTGGTGGGGGGTTCTGCTCTTTCCCCATTTCACAGAGGAACAAATCGAGACAATCTTGGGCCAGAGCCAAATAATGAGTGACAGGGAATTGATATTCCACTTTGAATATTCCAAGTAGGAGTTTCTGGGTTCATAGCATCAAGCTCTGCAAAATTATTTTTGCTGTTATTGACATATGGGGAGTGGTATGTGGGTTCCTTTGAAGAGAGAGAGTGGGTATCTCGTGCTTTTCAGACTGAGCCGTGAGGCAGAAGGCCCATGGGAGGAAGACACGATTAGGGAAGTCCGTGTCAGAGAGGATGAGAAATCAAGTTGGCCTTCTCCACCTCAGAGGTGGTGGGAGGAAGACGGGGAGAGAGAAGCAGAGGCAGGGACCCACATGCACTCCAGCGCTGACGTCACCCAGAGCCCACGTGCTCAGGGGCCCCTGTCGGGCGAGGCTTCTACCCCATTCCTGCCTGGAATCCTGGGAAGAGGCCCCTGTCTGCAAGGGCAGGCAGGCTCCCGGGGCCTTGCCAGTGCTCACTGGGCAGCCCTGCCGGGACTCATGCTCCAGGGTCACCAGCTCCATGCCCAGGGCAGGGTCAGGCTGACCACCCCCAGCAGATGCCAGCTGGGCATGGCCACAGTCCAGGCGACAGCCCCCAGTGGAGACAAGCCAGGGCCCATGATGAAATCAGTGGCCTCTCTCTACACACTCTCCTTCTGCTGCCCCAATGCCCTGAAGACACAGGAGCCTCTGGCCGCTCAGGCACCAGTCTGGTGAGGAGGAGGGAGAGGGGACACGGAAAGACTGAGCACCGATCTAAAGAGACCGAGTCATCACAGAGACAATGGCACATCTGGGTCCCAGGAGGCACTGGCTCCCTAAACTGAAGGGGGGACTCCAAACCACAAGAGGCAGAGAGTCAATAGATGCCAAGGCTGAGTCTCTCCACTGTCTGTGGAGGGAGGATGCTTGGGAGCTAGAAAATCAAGATGCAGCATTTCTTTGTACATCTGCATGTTGGTGTAAGCCTGGCACCCTGATATGTAAGATCGTTACAGTAGATGCATAATAAGCCTGGGGGCCTAGGGTTAAGGCTGGCTTTGGATTCTGCCCAGGTTCAAATCCCTATTCCTCCACTTCCCAGCTGTGTGATTGTGGGCATGTTAACTAACCTCTCTGTGCCTCGGTGATGCCAGTACCTACACCACAGAGCATTACTGTACAGGTTAAATGAGGAAAATGTGTGACCTTGAGCAAGTCACTTTCTGTGCCCCAATTTCCTTATCTGTAGTATCTATCTCATAGGATCATAGGACTACAAAGGGTTAATGCAACCCATGAAATATGTGCTCACTCACTATATAATTGTCATTATCTGTTGAATCTGTTCTTCCCAGATATCACCAAGTGTCACTGAATATCCTGTGTTTACTCATATTTCCATCCCTTTGCACATGCTGTTCCCTATGCCTGGAATGCTCTTCCCTACCTTGGACAACAGCACATTTTCAAGGTCCAGTCCACTGTCCATTTTCTAACCTTTCACAGCTTCTGCAGGATAAGTCTTACACACACCCCAATTACACATCCCTGATTTCCATTACCCACCTTTGTGGCTGACAAAGGCCTGGGACCAAATCCTAGCGAGACCCTGCCCCTTTTTCCCTTCTTCCCCATTTTACTGTGTTTTTTTCAGTGAACCCTGAAATTTAGTAGTGAATGAATTTAAGAATTAGATGTCACATGAAGAAATTGTCAGAAACTGCCCCCTAATATACCACATATCAATTACTGAATATGCAAGTTAATTTATATTTACTGTGACTATGAGTCTGCTCGCTAATGCCACATGGGGCGAAGGTTCTCGTTCAGGTGGTTCTCTGATATAAATCATTTGTATTCTGGTTGGGTGTATCTTGTTTGTTTGCTCCTGGGACCCTGAAGAAAGTGTAATGCAGGTATTAGCAGGAGCTAAGAAACAGTCTTACAGCCCAGCCTCCATTCTTTCCTGTACCCATATTTCCTTTCTGGCGTCTTAGCAGTGGAGTCACTTCAGGCAAGTTCCCTGACCTCAGGTGTGTCCTCAGTGAAGGGCAGCTATATAATAGCACCTACCCCAAGGGGTTAGACTTCAGGGGACTAACTCGGGCACCCTGCTGGCAGTGCAGTGTTTGTCACCTTACCCAGCCCCCGCGGCATGGGCATCTCCTTCATGCTGACCTGGCCTCAGGCCTCACAGAGAACAAGAGCTTCACAGGACGCCGCCATGGGGTGGGGTGGGGGTGCTGCGCGAGGGGAGGGTTGGGATGGATCTGAGGACAGTAAAGTGAGTGTGGGGGGAGAAGAGAGGGATGTGAGGGCGGGTGGGGAGCCCTGAGGGCACCTTTCCACTGTTTACTCTGAACACAATCCAAGTGGGTGGAGAGGAGGGCTGAACAGGATGGGGAGGCCCCAGAGCAGGGAGAAACCAGGGAAGGTGGGCGCAGGGCTGGTGGGGCTCCCCGCGCTACCAGCAGCGATTTCCCTGGCCCTGGCGTGTGGGCGAGGAGCTGCTGAGCTGCCTGTGCCTGGGAAGCTACAGCCTGCGTGGGTGAGCGGAGCTGCCCCGAGGGAGGGACCCAGCTGGGGCTGGGCCTCAGGGCCCCTGTGGTGGCAGGAGGGACACGCTGACCCTGCCAGCAGGTCAGAATCAGGGCAGCTGACACCCCTTTCTGTAATTACAAAAATGGCAGAGTGGTTCAGTGGGGGAGAGGGGGTTGGGTGGGGAACATGGGCACCTACGGAGGGCTAAAAATGTAACCCCACCATTAAAATAATAAAAGAAAGAAAGAAAAATGTGCTTCTCTCCTGCTTGTCAAGGACTCTGACATTTGCACAGCCTGCAAGACTCCCAGCAGCCCATCTGAGCCCTGAGGCACCGTGATCAGCAGATGCAGCCACTCCAGCACTCCCGTGTGATAGACCAGGGGTATTGAGGGTGCCCACAGACCATCTCATAGGTATGCAGTAGGAGTGTGTACAAAGATGGGGACACAAAGAACTTCTGTGGCTAAAAGGAAAACACTGAGCTGACTCTTGAAGAGCTGTTGTGATCTGATGAAGAAGGTAGGGAAGGGCATTTCAGGTACAGGGAACAGAATGTGCAAAGGGATGGCAGTATGAAGAAGCAGTGTATTTAACAATAGTAACAGCAACTTTGAAGAACATACTGAGAACATCCACGCGCTGAGTGGTATGCAGAGGGCTTCGCATGCTCAACTCACTTGATTCTCACCATGACCTATTCTGGTGGCTACTTCTTAGATGTCTATTCTAGAGATGAGGAAATGGAGGCACAGAGAGTTAAGTGATCACAGATCACAGATAATGAAGGATGGGAAGTTACTCAGGACAATGTGATCCAATGTTAAGGGCTGCTCAGTATGGCCAGTGAGAAGAAGTGGGACCAGATGATAAAGGAAGACCAAAAGTATTTGGGTCCACCCTGTGGGCAATGGGGAGCTACTGATGGTTGAAGCCAGGGAGTGTTAGAAAGCTCCATGGGACATAGGGCAGGGGGTGAATAGGAGAGAATAAGGTCACTGGGGTGTGCTGGAGAAAATGCAAGACCCTTTGTTCTCACATGTGGAACAGATTACCCTTTCCATTGGGATCACCATCACTCACCCTGGAGTTCAAGTTCACACACCACTGGGACATGGGTTAGACTATTTCACAAGCTTTTCCTGGGAGACAAGAGCTCTGCAAGACCCCGTGACATGACTGTACCACCTCCTGCACCTCATTCAGTGTGCCCAGGGACCATGTCCCATTCTGCCTTCTCTTTCTATATTCTCTGGGTTGCTTAGACATCTTCACCTTTTTATTTAGTGCACAAGCTAGGAATCCTTACTTCCTTAGGAATATGGAACAGTACTAGTTCCTTGGAAAAGCATTTTGGAAACCCTCAGTGGAAAGCTCTTTTGCCAGGTTTAACTGTAGACAAATGCCTGCTCTGGACAAATGTGCAGCTTTGCTCGACAAGTGTGGGCTGGCCCTGCCAGGCAACCTTAGTGGACAGACACCAACAGATCCAGCTCTGAGATGAGCCATATGACCTTGGGCAAGTCATTGTATCTTTCTGGGATGCACCCAAGAGAAAGAACATAGACAACATCTATATTCTCCCCCAGCTAACATGTTTACTATTTCTAGAACTTTACTTTCAAGTGTCAATTTCATTCACCTGTTTGTTTAACACATTTTTATAGGGCCAGGCACTATGCAAGTTGCTAGGGACATAGACGTGCAAGGCAGAAAAAATCCTCGCTATGGCTCTGGCTGAATTGGTGTCATTTAACATCCATGTGCTGAGCACCTACTATCTGCCTGACTTCTGGCAGCGGCTTTGGGAGACAGTAAGATAAAGACATATGCCTGATGTAGAGCAGCTTTTCATCAAATCTCCCTCCTTATGCGAGAGACTTCTGCATGTGTCAGCTGAATGTGGACAGGGGCTTCTTAAAATGTGCCCCTTTATCCTTCACTTGTTACTACCATCAAACAAGTAGCCATGATAGATACTCTTTCTTTTGGGCAAGGCTTCCACTCCTGTTTCAACCCACCTCTGCTAAGTGTGGTGGGAGCAGTGGAGTTCTGAGCATGCCCACAAGGTGGCGCACTCTAGCATCTTCCCAAACAACTGGGGCCAGTGGAAAACAGCGCTCTCTGTTGGCATGGAGGGGAGACACATCTTCTCTTAGGGCTTAAGAGTGGGTCTTATCGCCATTGTTCAGTCCAGGCAGGTACTGACTTCTGGAAAGTCCAGGAGTGGGAGTGATAGAGCCTGGACAAAGGAAAATGGTGCTAAATGTTGCCTTTCTCTTTCTGAGGGCTTTCCCTAAGCTTCTCTGGCCCCTGTTTGTTTGATGGTTTTCTGTGGGCCCCGCCGCAGAGAGCACTTGCTATATTGAATTTACATCACTAAATCAGTGAAATCTCTGTCTTTTCTGTCGCTGGGACCATGCCCACTTCCTCTTGGAATTCCTGGGACTTACACAGAATGTGGCCCAGAAAGGATTAATACTCTTTGTAGAAGGGACAGCACTTGGCCTCAGTAAGAGCTTAAGAAAGACTCTCACTGGAATGGCATCACTGAGCGAGGCAATCTTGGGCCATCCATATCCTCTGTCCTCAAATATGGAAGCTGCAAGATGGGGACCAAGAGACACAGTCAAGATACCCCAATGTGAGTCACTGGAGGGGTGATCAGGACTGACTTGACATCTGCCTCTGCCTAAGAGATGTCAGCCTTGCCCACCTCGGTCAGAGAATTAAGGCGGAGAAAATGGGAAATCCAGATTGGGCCCCATCTGGTGCCTGTTGGAGAAAACTGTGGCCTTTCCTCTGGGTTTTTCCTTCACTTCTACCTCTGGCAGCGAGGAGGCGGGGGTGTGGTGGTCATGGGGGCGTCGAGCAGGTGGGACGAGCAAGTTCAACCTGCTTCCCTGCCGCCTTCCACGCAGCCCCTCTGCCCTGCTGCAGCCTTTCCACCTCCCCTGCCAGAGCTCCGGCACAGAGGGAAGCAGGCAGAGGCACTCCAAAGGGGCCTCCTTGTATTCCAGCCCTGGCCAGACCCGGCCAGGAACAAGTGGAGAGCCCCCTTGGAGGAAGTGATTCAGAAACCACGATGGCCTGGCGGCCCGCCGTGACTCACAGCACATCAATGGGGGAATTGTCTGTGGAGGCTGAGAATACCAAAGCTCTTTTCTTTCCTTCCTTTCTCTTTTTTTTCCCTTCTTTTTTGTCCTCCCCTTGGCGGCATTGTGCAACACCAGGGCTGCCCATAAACATGTGTTTCTCATCATTGGCTCCAACAGACGCCTTGGAGGACGGAGGAGAAAACAAGACCGAGAGGGAACAGGCCAGGGGGGGCAGCGGCAGTTACAGGGGAGCGGGTTCCTCTGGCTCACCGCGGCTGAGTCCTGTTTCACCTTCCCCGTCAGCACCAACATCCCCAAAGAGCACCTGGGACTGTGAAGAACAGAATTTTGGACCTTCGAGAAAACTTAAGAGTATGTCTCTCCCAATGTGTTTATCTAGATGAAGAAACTGAGGCCCCAAGAAGGAAGTACATGGTTTGCCAATACCCCACAGCCAAGTTATCTCTTGCATCTTTCTGTAATTGCTGCATTTTCCTGCTCCCCAAATTGGCAAAGGGTGGTTTTCCCCCCACAAATATGGAAAAGGCAGAAGTCATACTAAGTTTCCTTATAAATCTGTCAATTGTCCCTTTCCTCTTACTGGCCTGTCTCAGGAAACTCTTCTGTGCAAGGTGACGCATGAGGACATTTGTAAAATCTACAGTCTCATCTGATTGGCTGTCTCTGTATCATGTGACATCAGTGTCACTGGCTTCCCACCTACCTCTCTGGTTTCCCCTTTGCAGCACCCTTGGTCCCCCACTGATGTCTTAGCTCCACAGGCTCTGTTCGAGGCCCTCTTTTCTACTTATAGCAATGGTCATGGTTTCAGGAACTACCAAGTAGCTGACGATTCCTGAATCTTAACTGCAGCTGTTCATCTTCTCTGAGCTGCACATGTGTAGGCACAGCTGCCTTCTCAGCACCCTCTTTGGATGTCCCAAACTGGACTCACCATTTTTCTCCAGTGCTCTTTGATGACTTTGATTTCATTGCCAAGCAACTATGGAATCCTAGAGTTAATGTTTAGGAATATGTGCTTTGGAATCTCATTGACGTGGGCTTCACCCCAAGATATGCCACAAGTGACTTAACCGTCTAACCGCCTTGTCTGTGAAATGGGGATAATAAAAATACCTACTTCACAAGTCTGTCTTGAAAAGAAAATGAGTTAATACGATAATAGCACTAGCACAGTGCCTGGCACATAGTAAATGCCCAGTAAACGCGGAGCTGTTATTTTATCATGTACCACAGCACCCTCCCCACCACGTCACACTGAATTCTTACCATCTCTCAAAGACAACAGGCCCTTTTTTGACTCCAGGCATTCTCCTGGTTCAGATTGCCCTTCACACCCTTGGAGACCAAGTTCTATTCACCCTTCAAATGAGTTCCAGTGTTATTTCCCTGGGAAGGGGCCAGTAGCTCCCTCCTCAGTTCATCTGGAGCACTTTGTGCCACTGAGTCTTCACCCACCTCTCCAGTCCCACCTCTCGCTCCCTCCTCCACCACACTCTGCATCAGCTGCGTGCAGCTGCCCGAGACAGTCACGCTCTGGCACTCTCGACACCTCTCCATATGCTGCTCCCTCAGCCCGCATGGCCTTCTTTTCAGGATAAATTATCCTCTAAGAAGATATTTCCTCTGAGAAACTCCCTGAAGGCCTGAGCTCAGTCAACTGTCCTCCCTCGGTACCTCTGTGGAGCCTGCAGTGTAATCCAACTCACAACACTCCATTTTCAAGGCCAAGTTTTCTGTCTTCCCCATTAGACGTGACTGTGTCTAATCCATCAAAATATCATTGTTTCTGTGCTGTGGACCTGGCACTGTACTGGGGGTACTGAATTGCCTGAATGGATGAATGAATGGACTTTCTATTTTAAGGTCTAGGCTGTCTCCAGCCTGTGAGCTTCTTGATGTCACATAGAAAAAGCAGAATGAATGAGATCAGAAGTAATGGGAACTCTCAAGGAAAAGATCCACTAGTGGTCATGGGCTAGACTTTAGAGAATGACATGTTCTTGTATTAACATTCACTCCACAAGCATTTTCTCTGTACCTACTAGGTATCGGGCGCTGGGCTAGGTCCTGGTGCTATGACATAGCAAGATGCCTTCAGTCCATTGGGAAGGACAGACAAGAAAAACAAATCTTGTGGGGCAATGTGACCAGTGTCGCAATGACACGTGTTTGCAGAGAGACCAACAATAGAGTCAGCTTCCTGGGCATTTGCACAGGGCCTCACACTCAGATGGACCCCTTGCATGGCTTAATTCTCTCTTATTTCTCTATTGCCATCTTGAAATTCTTAATAATTCCCCCCTCTTGAGCTTGTGTTTTGTTAGTGATTCCTGATGGCACAACTGAACATGTATGAACTTCATGGATACGAAGATGGGATGGATGATATGATCTTCATCTCATGACAGTCTGGCCCCCTCTCACCACCCGCCATACTGCATGCAAAGAAACAGAGAACTAGGGGAGGTCTCAAGGTCACTCAGGATGCCAGTGATAATCCAGGACTTGAATCCAAGTTGCCCGAGTCCTTCCCTTCATAGTCTAGTGTTCTGTACATAATATGTATTCTGTATTTTTTCTGCTAGGAATTCCACATTAGGATTTGGAAATAAGATCCTCCTTTTCAAGTTCAATCACCCTGTCAGTACTTGGTTGATGACAAGTAAAGTAATATGCTTTTCATCCAAGGCCAGAGAGGTTCAGCCACCGCCTAGTCAAACAGAATTTGTGTTCAGGGGAAAATCAAGTGGCTTGTAATGTAGATCTCACCCTTCTTGACTTAGCAGCAGTATTTGAACACTCACTCTTCCTTCAACACTTGCTTCTTTTGGGGTCCTCGGCTTCACCTTCCTTAGTCTCCAGCGCAGGTTCCTCCCCACCTTCCTGACTTTGTCGCACTGAACTGTCCCAGGGTCAGTCCTGTGCCCTTCCTCTTCTGTTCACATTCCTGCATGTAGTGATATCATCGAGTCCAGTGACCCCTGAGACCATCTTAAAGCTGATGACTCATCTCTTTATATTTTTAGCTCCGACCTCTCCCTGAATTCCTTGTCATATCTGACTGCTTACTTGACATCTCCACTCAGATGTCTAGTGGAATCGCACATGTCCCATCCAGATCTGAGCCCACAGATATCTCTGCACTCTCAAACTGCTCCCCACTCAGTTAATGGCAGCTCATCCTCTCCACATGCGCAAGTCCAAACCTTGGAGTTGTCCTGTCTCTCCCGTCTCTTCCACATCTCATGGGCAAATCCTTAAGACTGTTTCCAAAATGGCCATTCCTCACCTCTGTTGCTGTGGACTGAGTCACTGTAAACACTCACCTGGATCATTCCCACAACTTTTGGACTGGTTTCTCCATTTGGCTCTTCCTCTTTTTTAGCCAGAAAGATCTTCATAAGCTATGAATCAGGCCAAGTCACTCTCCAAACTTCCCAGTGGTCTGGCCAAGGGCCTCATAGCCTGGAGCCCTGAAGCCTCTCACTTTCCCCCTTGCTCATTCACATGCTCTGCTCCAGTCATGCGGCTCCTTTGCTCTTCCTCCATCTCCCCAGAGACTCTCCCACCTAGGGTCTTCGTCTCTCTCCAGAAGGCAAATTCCCCAGATAACTGCAAAGTTCACTCCCTCATTCCCTACAGTACTAAGTGCCTTCCCTGACCACCTCATTGAAAACTGCAACCTGCTCCACTCCCTGTGCACATTCTCAGTCTCCTTCTCTGGTTTCCATTCTGTACAGCACTCATCACCACCTAACATGCACTGGAGTTGACTATATTCTACAGACTGTCTATCCCCACACTAGAATGTAGCTGCTTACTTGTCTCTTTGTGTACCTTGTGTTCATGTCTGAAGCTGCCATGCAGAGGATGGGGCCTAGACCACTTTATGGACAATGATTTGCCAAAATAGAATGAACCACCTTCCCTGATCAGCCATACCCAAAGGCCTCTTTGATTTTATCTTCCAGCCTCTACCTGCCTCGTGCTTTGCCTGTTTCTCTGGGTTGAAACAAATGCCATCCCTGCTCTGTTTAACAGTGACCTCCTCTTAGAAACTTTCCCTGACTTCTGATCTTTCATGACCATGAATGACCTTCATGCTACCAGAAAAGTAAGTGAAATACAAGACAGGTGAGAATGTTTCTATGACTGCTCATGGAAATGAAAGCAATTACACACCAAAGTAATCACTGGTATATATTTGAAAGGAAATCTGGCAATTTCACAAATTAAAATGTGCATACCCTTCAACTCAGCAATCCACTTTAAGGAACTTATCCTCCAAAAAACCCAGAGCAAGTGTATAACGAAGAATGAGCCAAGACTTTGCAGCACTTTTGTGCTGTCAGCAGGAACTGGTTAAATAAATTTTCACTATATAGACTGTTCCTCGCTGATGGAAAAATACCAAGGTATTTTTTGGTGAGAACTAACTCCCAATAAGCAGGCATGAAATTATCCCATTAATATTAAAGAAGGATGGATGAGCAAGAAGAAGGAAGAGGGGAAGGAAGAAAGACAGAAAAAAAGAAAGGGGTTGTATGTTATTCTGGGATTTAGTTCTAAAATATGAGAAAGACAAAAATAAGCATCTGGTGAAAATGACCATTGAAAATCCCTAGTATCACTTATAAAATACTGTACAAAGCACCACCATCTCTCAATGTTTTCCTCCAATATTGGGACAGATTTCTGGTTTTTCCATCATGCACCAGATAAGGAAATTACCGGCTCTATCTTGAGGCCACACTGCATGAGAAATACCCACTGTGCAAAGATCTTTTCCCAGTTGGTAGGGTGTCTGTTAGTTTTGGTTAATGTCTCTTTTGCTGTACAGAAGCTTTTTATTTTGATATAATCCCATCTGTTTATATTGTCTTTCACTTCCTTTGCTTTGAGGGATGTGTCTTTCAAGATTTTGCTGAGATGTATGTCATGTAGAGTTTTGCCTATATTTTCTTCTATAC